>JAMKCH010036170.1:0-27168 GCA_023653785.1 Ophioderma brevispina
CGTTTATTTTAGGCAGAAAAGGCCCTAATCTGAGTTGCTTCGTATTACGCCATTTACGAATGCGTGTGTGTTGGGGCAAATTTGGTTTAGCTCGCAATTGTTCAGCGTAACGATTGTCTCACGGACCATGGTATCAATTACATCATCCGAAACAGCTCGCCAAAAACATCGCTCGCTAACGGTTGCCCGCCCGTATACTGTTTTTGTAGGCCTCATGTCATCGTCAGAGCGCAGTGTACATAAACATCGCATGGATATCAGCATCAACTTGGCCAAATAATATACCCAGCCGCGCAGCCACGGTTTGAAGCAGCAGCCGCCTCAACAGCTTGTCCTTGCAAGCTGAGAACTACCTGTATCATTTCCAGCTCTTGCCAAGTCACCTCTGAAGCGTTATTCTTCACATCTAGGACTTAAAAAAAACCGTGTCGTGTTCCTCAAGGTTCATCGTGTATGATCCATGTCTATCACTTCGACAGAATATCATCTTTGGTCAGAATCTGACGATTCCATCACCCGATGCAGACGAATTATGCAATCATTCACATACTCTGATAATATCTTCTCTTGCTTCGTCTGCATTCTTTTTTACGGGGTGATATTCACAGCCAAACGCGAAATATTTCGATAACAAGGTTGTGCTTTTACACAATGGCAGCAATGGCACGAAAAATGAGTCACGGCTAAATTCGGTTCTAGAAAACGATACCTAGAACTGATCCAAGGTCTTGGATTTTGGCACCGAGTGTCAGTACCAGCCAGTACTATGGGTTTTCAGTTCTTTTGCAGATTGTGGAAAGTTTAGCACGAATTTTGAAAGGGTTAAACCAATAATATAATTATCTGTCTAACTAGGAGGTTTAAACCTAGGAGAATTATTTTAAAAAATGAATTAAAAAATCTTCTTCTTAGCGTATCAACAAGTCATTGATAATGGGTTGTGGTCGTTCAGAATTTTTTCAACTGACGTAAGGTGCTCCGGGCTGTGGTATCCACGATTACGAATGCTCCTGGCATGCGCCAGGGGAGATTTTTTAGCTAAGATACGTAGTATGCAGAAGCTATTGTTATGGCAATGGTTGACTCTATTTCCTATCACTCTAGATGGGCTGTTCACACTTGCCCTAATGCGTTTTGTTGCCAAACGATTTGGGCAATAGCAGCGAAATCAGTCACGAATAATCATTGGACCAAGGCCCATGTGGGGGGTGTTCACAGAGTGGGTAAAAGGGTCACCGGGGCCGATTAAAGGGGCATTAGAAAATCTAGTTAAATTCCTTCTTGTGCCACAAATGATTGTTATAATCACGAGAATTGGTTAGAGAAACCGCTGACCCAAGGTCCATTGGGTTCGTCAAGCATTTGGGTCAAGGTCACATGAGCACATTAAAGGGGCATCATCTTTGAAAATATATTAAATTCCTTTCTTACAGTGCCACAAATCAATTGCTATAATCACAGACTTGTCAGAAGAACTGCTGAACCAAGGCCCATGTGGGGTGTTAACAGATTGGGTCAAAGGTCAACTCTTCTTTTTCATTTTTCCTTTTCACCTTTTTTTCCTTTCTTCTCTTTCAATCATGTGGGGCGATTAAAGGGGCAGTCTTTGAAAATCTATAAATTCCTTCTTGTGCACAAATCAGATTGTTATAATCACTATAGACCTTGGGCTTAGAAGAACCGCTGACCAAGGTCCATATGGGGGTGTTCACAGATTGGGTCAAAGGTCACATGAGCCAATTAAAGGGAGCCTTCTTTGAAATTATTAAATTCCTTCTTGTGCCACAAATCAATTGTTATTAATCAACTAGACTGGTTAGAAGAATGCATGACCCAAGTCCAATATGGGGTGTTCACAGTTTGGGTCAAAGGTCATGGGGCAACTAAAACGGGGCATTCTTTGAAAATCTATAAATTGCTGCTTGTGCCACAAATCAATTTTTATAATCACTAGACTTGGTTAGAAGAAACTCTGACCCCAAGACTCATATGGGGGTGTTAACAGATTGGGTTTCGCGTCAAAGGTACAGGGCAATTTAGGGGCATTATTGGAAAATACTATAAATCCTCTTGGTGGAGGGGGTCTCTTTCCCGGGCACAATCAATGTGCTATAATCACTAGACTTGTCAGAAAAGAACGGTTGACCCAAGGTCCATGGGGTGGTCAAGATTTTGGGTCAAAGGTCACATGAGGCCAATAAAGGGCCATTCTTTGAAAATCTATAAATTTCCTCTTGTGCCACAAAGCAATTGATATAATCACCAATCTTGGTCAAAAGAACACAATGACCCAAGGCCATATAGGGTGTTCACAGATCAGGGTGAAAGGTAAGGGGGGCGATAAAGGGGCATTCCTTGCTGATCTTGAAGACTGCGGGACTACTACTAAATAGTAGGCCCTTGGTCTCAAAGAATCATCTGGGGGGAAAAATATTTCTCACCTCTCCCTCCTGAGCAGTCTATATTTGTCTACGATAAATGCAAACCAGGGCGTGCTACTCCTAAACGTGTCTTACTTATTATCATGTGTGACTTTCACGATAAGACACTATCAGTGATTGAAAAATATTTGAACTTGCAGAATAGCTCAGTGAAGGGTAAGGTGTAGAATAGCTTTCTTTTTAATGGTGATTTGTTACCTTTTCCAGACTGTAGATTGACAGAAAGGAAGAAAACGGGCAGTGTTCCAAGATACAGGATTCTCATTCAATACGTGTTGTAGT
The DNA here is from genome assembly GCA_023653785.1 of Ophioderma brevispina. Lineage (NCBI taxonomy): Eukaryota > Metazoa > Echinodermata > Ophiuroidea > Amphilepidida > Ophiodermatidae > Ophioderma > Ophioderma brevispina. The sequence goes on from JAMKCH010036170.1 coordinate 2,724, forward strand.
AAGTGTCCGTTCGGACAGTAATGGCTAATCTCCGATTTGTCCTTATTAGTTGCTTCTGGTCTTATCATTTGACAGGGTAGGTTAGGATACCTTACTTGTTACAATAAATGCAAAAATCTGATTTTTGATGTGAGTTGTTTGATTTGCTGATATAGCAAATCATGGATAGTGTCTTTAATATCGCACCAATGGAAAATGTTGTGACCCCCGGGGTGGTGTCAAATAAAGAGAGGGAAATAAAAAAATACTATAAATGTAAAACCGGGTGCTACTCCTAAAACGTCTCTTACTTATGCTCATGTGGGGATTTCGCAAGATGAAATATCCCACAATGGAAAATCAAGAAATAAAGAATACTCTAAATGTAAACCGGGGGTGACTACTCCTAAACGTCACTTAATTATGCCTCATGTGGGGACTTTTCACGAGTAATGTTCCCCACAATGGAAAATGTTGTGACCTGGGATGTTGTCAAATTAAAGAGAGGGAACTATACAGAATATTAAATGAAAACTGGGGTGATATCCTAAAGGTCTCTTACTTATGCTCAGGTGGGGGACTTTTCAAGATAATATCTACACAATAGAAAACAAATGTGTGCCCACAGGGTGGGTGCCCATATTAATAAACCTGCTGAGCTACAGCACCAATGGTGCTCTTGTTTAGGATACCAAAATTTCACTGGACTGTTGAGACCACCTACGGAGAACTTTTCGGAAGATTTATTGGACAAACAAGAAAAGAAAACCGCCAAACTTTGTTTGAACTTGCATGCTATAGTAACGTTCCCATAGAACAAATGCTTTGAATTTGTCATACACAAAAGCAGAAAATCCCCAAATAATTCTTATTACTCATGAGGGTATTCGGCTTGTTCACTTCAGGGTGATCTAATACATTGGCAGCTTCCAAATATGCAAAAAAAAAACAGGTTTCAACAAAAATTGGGGGGGCTTTCTGCACTGTTAAAAATAAACCTGTAAAAAAACAGGCATTTGAATGGGGTAGCCACAATTGCGCACCCACTGTACGCCTGCCACCCAGTTTTAATCAGCAGCCTTGATGGATATAAAGTGCAGGGTAACCACATGTGCGCACCCATGCAGCCTGCACCAGTTGAATTCAGAAGCCGGACGGACATAAAGTGCAGCACATTCTGTACGTTATTCGTCAAGGCTGGGAATTCAACTGGGTGCAGGCTGCAGTGGGTGCGCACATTGTGGTTACCTAAAGTACAGCAAATACTGTACTTTATTCCGTCAGGGCTGAATTCAACTGGGTGCAGGTTGCAGTGGGTGCGCAAATTGTGGTTACCCTTTTGATGGCAGCTAGCTGGGTCTACTACATGCAGAACGTAAAAGAACTGGAGCGTAAAATACAAAACCATTGCATGGGACGTAAAATAACGGCATAAAATCTCAGCTTCACGTTATTGTGGTTTTTGACTTGTTTAAAACAATATTACGATTAAAACGTCTTCAATCCTCTGACTAAATTTCACGCTGTAGCTATGGCATTCAACAAAGGTTGTATATGTTTACCACTATGGTTTATAAAAAATTCATATTTAAAGTGACAGGAGGAGATGTTTTGAGGATACAAAATGTCCTCAAATTTCACGGAATCGGTGGTGACAACTACCTAGAACGTTTTGACGGCTTATTGAACAAACAAGTACAAAAGGAAAACGCAAACCTGTTTGAACTTGCATGCGATGAAATCATCCCCATAGAACACCGTGCTTTGACGTTCTGTCGTGCACGACAGAAAGTACTAAATCATTATCTTTTACATAAGACGGCGATTCGACTATTCAATCCAGGTGTGATCTAATACCTTGAAGCCTTCAAATATGCAAAAAATTGGGATTTGACAAAATTTGGGGCGCTTCTTTCTGGAAATCTAGCCTCATGTCTCTTTAAGGCAAACTAAGTTGAGACAAAAAGGCAATAAACAAATGAAACGGAATAAATCAAAATTTAAACAGTTTATACGCTTTGTTTTATAATGGTATGTACACATCTATGTCACCACATTAACTTAATCACCATATGAATCTAAACTTAATACATGTAGCTTACATAGATTCGAACAGGCGCTTAAAGACACTATAAGTTATTTGCTAAATCAGCAAATCGAAAAATCATCAAAATCAGATTTTGCAGGTATGTAACCATACAGGTATCCTAACATCCCCTGGTAATGATACCCAAGCAACTTAATAAGGAAAGAATCGGGGATTTGAGTCATTACTGTCCGAACGGAACCTTACCTATACACGTATTCAATGGTAGAATCGTATCGTTGGACACGGCCTTTTTTTTCTCTTCCTTTTCTGTCAATTCTACAGCTTGAAAAAGGTAACTTTGAGAATTCTACAGACAAATCCTTCACTTAGAAGCTAGTCCTTCCTGCAAATTTTAAATTTTTCAAATCACTGATAGTTTCTTTAAGAAATTACAAGTCCTAACATTATCCACTACACTACATGCTTTACTGATAGCAGATGCATAAATTAAATATAAGTATAGTGTGGTCCTAGCTACTTTTTTTCAAATTAACTAATCGTCTAAATATACTACAAAAAGGAGGAAAAGAGTTTTTTTTAAACTATTTTTAAAATTGATAGGGAAATAAGATTTTGTATTTTTTTTATGAGTTACTTAACGACGTTAGTTAACACCTTTTATCGGGTAAACGATTTTCATAGTTCGTCTTCTTACATTAAAAACAATTAATTACAAAATAACGTATAAAGTAAAATATAAGAACGGTCCGCTGTATAAATACTACCTTTTTTCAAATTATATTATTATTTTTAGCCACTGTTATTTACTTTTTCTGCTTCCAAAATTGTATTTTATGTTGGTATAGTAAAACCCGTGAGATTATTGAATATTGAGGTTTACCGTAATTTTAAAAGGTAAAGTCTGGTACAATTAGGAACCTTTTAACAGGGTGGAAATGTCCTATTTTGGTCTTTAATGGTGTCTTAAAATTGGCCATCAAAATCTTTTGTGTTGGTAGATACTTGAAATCAATAGTCCTTGCTGAATAACTTAAAAAACAAAGCTGCTTATTGCAAATATACAACTAATGATCTATCGATTGATGGACGTTGCCGGTGACTATAAGGTTGTTTTTTGTACGCTTGGGTTGGTAAAAATCACACGCTCTGAACAGGTGGCATTATCAGTAGGCCTACACATTCTTATCCGGAGATCAATTGTGCAGAAGGCTCAGCATAACTTTATACAAATGTTGACTGCTAATAGGGGCATGGTTGAAAATATAGGCCCTCGGTGATCTCTAACATACTATGGGCCCAGAGACTAAGCCGGGGGCATAGTATGGTTTTGAGATCACCGAGGGCCTAGAGTTTCAACCATGCTCCGAATAAAAAGCCGTTCAATATGTTTATATACCAAATATATAGATTCTTGTCATCTGATTGGTTACAAGAACATTCTAAGCCAGATCCTTTAACATAGGCCCATTTTTTTGTGTAACTTACCGATATTCTCCAGATCCACCTTCACACGTGTTCCAATTAACAATCCAAATTAACAGCAATGCGAACAGTAACAAGTTCACTTCCAAGTTCCATTCTTCAATCCAGGGCAATTTTTTAAAATCCAACCGAATAGGCATCTTCTACTTGCTTTGTAATTCAACTGTTTTGATGCAAAAACAGTCCCGCAAGGACAACATAACATATTTACAAATTATTTTTGGCTGTTTGTACACTTGTTGTAGATATGTCCCACACACAGTGCTGGAAGTTGAATGTGGTTGGTTTGTTTTGCTGCCATTTGGCTGCTTGTTGCGTTGATGTCACAGGCACCGGCACCCGTGCCACGGATAATTTGTTTTATGTGTTGCAGTATCAGCTCAAGGTCAACAAGTTCCTTATCGTACTCACTAATTGTTAGCAGCAGATGTAGAAGGAATTTCTGCATAAGGTGCTTCTGATGTTGGATTAATGGTTGATGCTATTTAGCTTGACACATTTCTCCTTCTTTGCCTCACTGGTCCTAGCATAGTATTTTATGCTGGCTATGGACAATTGGTAGCGCCCTATGTCAGAGGTAATCAGAAGCAAAAAACGCACCTTTTTGGCATGTATGGATTAGGGTGTCGCTTCAGACCAACACGTACACTTAGACAATTTTTTGTTGCGAAAAAGACAAACGGAAAAGAAGGACATGCTGGTCCAGTGGTCGGATCCCATTCAGGGACAGACCAGCAGAGGTCAATGAATCAGAATCCTTATAGGAGAAAAAACTGAAGGCCCTAAAGGACCAGATTCCTAGAGCACCGCGTCAAGTTCTACATCATCAGAAGGTTTTCTCAACATATCCATATAGAGTTCCCTGGGTCATCAGTGGAATTGGACAGTTTTAATGCCAAATCTTGGATAGGGGAACCTCGATACTTGAGAGGGGAATCCAGGAAGCCATTTATCTCAGGGCCTACCAACCATCCCTCAACAAGGGGGGACGGGGGCGTATAAAATTGTCCAGAGTCTCGATCCGGTTCGGACGTCAGTGTCAAGAATGTCGCCATCACTGCCCGGACTCATTCTACTGATGAAGGTTGTAGTACACACAACTGCAGGCATGTGAAATCTCCGCGTTTCCGCTGAAAACCCGCGTTTCCACTTTATCCCGCGTTTTCCAATTCCTTCCCGCCTATTTCGACATTTTACAAAACTTTTCCGAGAGTCCTCGCTGTATTTCAGCGGATTTGTTTGGATTTGATCGCAGGAAAGAAATCCAACTCTAAACATCCAAACACCTCGCTCTGAGCGGAAAATACTACGCAAACACGTACTGTTACTATTGTACAAAGAGAGTAAAAAATATCCCTGTAGGTGTCGAAGTGCACGAGTCATAGCGTCAGTCATGCAATTGCGGGTAGCCGACTGCCGCTATTGTTTTGTGAGATTATGCAAGTTATCGCTATCGCTTACAAACTTGTAATTTATACAAGTTTTCCGGAAAGTTTCTCCGTATTCATCATGATTTCTGCTAAGCATACATATATCATTGTTGAGCGTGGCTCAAAGTTGGATACCGACGAAGATCTATTGTATTTTTGTTAAAGATCCTAAGTGCAAAGCCATGGAAGTGGGCATGGAGGAACTTGACGGAAGGAAGAAGATTGTCAGACGATTCGCAAAATACAAAAGCCAGGTTATGCAATATGCACAGTTGATAACAAGGAACTTAAATATGGTGGTCGTGGTCGAATAGCTCTCGCAGAACACGTAAAGAAAGATTTCACATGAAGTGGAAACAGGGACTAAGGGAGTGGGTAAGTAACAAGTGGTGTACACAGTGAACATTCAGATACTTTATTTGAATTTATCCTTTGTATCAAGTGTACAGATGAAACATTAAGAAAATGTAATAAATGAATCTCTTCAGAATGCAAGAATTTTATTAATACTTTCATGATTCAAATGGGGTTATAGGGGCCTATAAAATCGCTAAATCCACAGGAACCCCACCAAGGGGCCCTAAGGCGGGCCCTGGACCCACCCGTTAGGGTCCGCGCCAAGGTGCTCGTACGCGTGCTTCGCACGCGTATACGTGTAACCTTCATTCTTTTCCTATTTTTTTTTTTGGGATGCACTCACATGCCTGCAACTGAAAATTCCGGTCGATTTTATTTGGTGTGAGATCAAAAGTTATTTATAATTCACAAAAATTTTGTTATTCCGTTACGCTTTCCGAATCCATAAGTGTGCCCCTAACGTGTGTCAGAAAAAAGTGTCAGAGGGGTCAGTTAGGAAACTCCCCTCTTTGCGGTGGTTTTCAGAGATGTATGGAATAGGGTGCTGTGGTGATCGTGGTTGGTAGCCTTGCGCAGTCTGAAAGGATACTGTTGGTGTTAGAATCGAGAGATTTGTGCTCATTTTTGGGTGATAAGGGGCACACTCCCGAGAGTTTCCAAAGTACAGGAAAAATGTGTTTTAAGACCGTAAATGTGTAACACATTTGAGGTTTTTACGGGTGGTAACAATTTAGCGACCCTGTCACTAGTAACCCAGGGTCGCTAATTGTCACAACCCATGTTTACCTATATGAGTCAATCAGTAATTATATCACCCATTCAATGATTTACCTGGCACCCCCCATAACATGGATACCCCAAAATTGTCATGCCTGAGTGGACCAATTTGGTCCCAAAGCACTGTCAACTGGTATGAAAAGGCTGTTATGTAGGAGCACACATAAATTAGATACATGTTGGGCTCTGCACCGAGTTTGGGGAACAAACCCCTGGTTCTTTTATAGTGGATTTTGCCTCCACGACAGCTGCCCCTTCAAAAGAAACTGATTTGCTACTTGTGAACCATCATAGATACTCATGTGATATGATCCCCTCTGTCATGAAGTAAGAATGACTTCCAATATAAATAGAAGAAAAGTGTTTCTGAATTGATTGAGTAGGAAGCCAGGAAGCTTCATACACCTTTTCATCTTTTATAAGTGAATTTTTGCCAGTTTTTTAAAACACCTTTCTCTTCGTTTCCTCTTTTCTGCTTTTCCATAGGCATGCTGGTGCAGACACAACAAAACAAAAGGTGTATACAAGGCTCTGCTGACCCAGAATCGAGAGATGTGCTTTCATTTCTTGAACTGTGTATATTTTCTGGTGAGACTTTGTGAAGTATTCCTATTTGGACCATTACATTTCAAGTTGGACTTCAGAAAACAAAAGTGCTGAGTCATTTCAATAGGTGTTTGTCAGAACTTTCACAATGTCTGTCAAATCAGTAGTGTTGTCCACGAACCTCTGGTGATTTTCATACTCCCTGTTCTAATTTCATCTGATTTCAGGCTTTACTCCTTGGCTTCTCTCTATTTGTTCTTCATCTAGTGTTGTCCGCAGCACGAGCAGCAAGCAGCATGAAAGCAGATCGATTTATATTTCCATATCAACAACATGCATAAACAACAATATATGCATTATATGAAAAGAGACATAAATTCAATTGGAGATGAGGATACATAAGAGAACACAAGGCGTGTGAAGTCATAGCACCCTGATAGGTAACGTTATTGTTAACAAATTAATGATAGACAAAAATATTCTAATACCAATAAAGTAAGGGACAAAAAAAAATGAGCTAAACAAACATCTAAAAACGAAAACAGACAAACAAAACACACCAATCAACGTAAAGGCAAGAACGAAAGGTGCAGCGGCAGACCATACAACAAAACATTGACAGCTGTATGTATTAAGGTGACTATGAACTGTATCGATCGATGATTCAATTTTTTTTTAAAAACCTAAGAGAGGAAACAATTTTTATTAAGTTGATGATGTAGGGAATTCCAAAGCAATGCACCCTGGTTTTTTATTGTGTTTCTGGCCAGAAGTGTGTTAGTGGGCTTGATATAAAAATACTTGCTTAGAGGGTGATATGAACAACATTGCTTAGTGGGTGGATATAAAAATCACTGCCTCAGGGGCTTGATATAAAACTCACTACTTAGCGGGCGTGTATAAAAAATCACTTGCTTAGCGGGCTTGATATAAAAATCACTTGCGGAGGTTTCCATAAGGTCGAGAGAGTCAGAGTACGGTGAAGAAGACTCATGTTGATAGGTGTTAAGCTGATGTAGAGGATGTTTGATTGCATTTGAATGTATTTGAGAGTGTTGCGTAAATTCTCTCTGCGCGATGTTAAAAGTCAGCGTGGTGGTATATGCTAACTGCTAGTAGCAGAGCAGGGGCAACACGCGTAGCCGTCCTTACAAACCAGACCCAGCCTACTGACTTGGCGATAGTGCAGAGAGTTAAGACTTTGAGAGACACTAGGAGATGTTTGAATGGAAAATTCCAGAAATTAAAATAGAAGCGATAAACAAAGGGTATATACGAAAGAATAAGGTCCCAGTATCAACTTTCTACTTCTAATATGGTTTGTGAGGTTTATAAAAGTTAGATTTTTGGATAAGAGTAAGCCTCTTTTCATAGGCTTAGAGATGGCCCATATCTGAGTTATAGACTCTGAGTCTAAAATTACAGAATTTACAATATTTTTATGATGGGTTTGTCCTTAGCCCCATTTCACAATTAGGTGCCACGGTTTGTCAACTGAGGGGTCAATTTTTCTAAGTGAGTTCAACGTTTTCATAAAAATACCTCTGGCAAGCTTAATGTTCACTCCTCTCATATAAAATTCAAGTTACTTATTTAATTTTTGGTAATTTTGTTGAAAAATGAATTCTAAATTACAAATGAATTATGTACATTGACTTGTCCATATAATGATAATGGACATTGGGCAACAGAAAGTATACCCCAGGCTTCCTCTAGGACAAATTTGAATAAATTTGGTTGTTATTTCACAGATATATGGCAAATTCAAGGTGTATTTTGTGACCAAAAATGGGAATTGACTACTAATAGTTTGCTTCACACTGAAAATAATCAATGTGTGGCTCTGATAATTCAATGGTTTAAACCTCTTCGTATAGGTAATAGGGGCAAATAATGCCAGCTGGCCAGGATAAATAGATAATTGATATCAATGTTTGTATAAAGTTGTATGTGACATATTACAATGTGAACGGACAACTAATGATGTTGAATAAAAGTGTTTTCAACCAAAGAATGGTTGAAGATTTAACATTTTAAGAGTTCCTACAGTACAGTAGAACATTTCAAAACACTTTTATTAGGAATCAGTAGTATATTGACTAGTTTTAGGGGTGGATGTGACATTTCTTTATTGTGAACGGACAATTGCATCATTATGAGTAGTTGTTTAATCTGAAGAATTATGTTTTACTCAGTCCAACTGAATTTTTTTGACAAGTACCTATCACATTTTGTAATTTAAAATGTTTTCTGGCCTCTTTGCTTCAAATTATGTTTCAGAAGCCCATGCATTACTGAGCAAGGCTAAAAGACAATGTTTATGAAAAATTTTAAAATGGAAATGGTTCTGAAATATATCAAACAACCTTAATGACATTATAAAATATAACCCATATAATGTGAAAAAGCCAATCAAACAAGTTAGTTGATGCCCATAAATATTCCTTAGTTTATAAAATATCTTCTTGAGGATCTCGAATTAATCATAATTTAAAAAAATATTTTATGATGGGTGTCCTTTAGCCCCATTTCCACTTTAGTGCCACACTTTTTGGGTCTCACATGAGGGGGGGTCAATTTTTTAGTAAATTAACGTTTTCAATAAAATAACCCTCTGGCCAGCTTATGTTCACTCCTCTCATCTAAAATTCAAGTTATTATTTAATTTTGGTAATTGTGTTGAAAAATGATTCTAAATTACAACTATGAATTATGTACATTGACTTCGTCCATATAAAGATAATGGACATTGGGCAACAGAACGTATACCCCAGCTCCCTAGGACAAATTTGAATAAATCTTAGGGTTGTTATTATCACAGATATATGCCATTCAGGGTGTATTTTTTTGTGACCCAAAAATGGGAATTTGACTACTATGTTTGCTTCACACTGAAATAATCATGTGTGTCTCTGATTTCAATGGTTTAAACCTACTATTTAAACCTCTTCGTATAGGTAATAGGGGCACATAATGCCAGCTGGCAGGATAATAGATAATAATATCATGTTTGATAAGTTGGATGTGACATATTACAATGAGTGAACGGACACGATGATGTTGAAGAAAAGTGTTTTCAACCAAAGAATTCTTGAAGATTTATCATTTTAAGAGTTTCCTACAGTAGCATTAGAACATTTCAACCCAACACTTTTATTAGGACTCAGTAGTATATTGCTAGTTTTAGGGTGGAATGTGACCATTTCAACTTCTTTATTGCGAACGGACATAGCATCAGTAGAGTAGTTTTTAATCTGAAGAATTATGTTTAACTCAGTCCAACTGAATTTTTTGACAAGTACCTATCACATTTTGTAATTTAAAATGTTTTCTGGCCTCTTGCTTCAAATTATGTTGCAGAAGCCCATGCATAATTACTGACCCGGCTAAAAGACAATGTTGAAGAAAAATTTTAAAATGGAAATGGGATCTGAAATATATCAACAACCTTAAATGACAATTAATAAATATAACCCATATAATGTAAAAACATCAAACAAGTAGTTGATGAGTTAAATAGGTATTTTTTATCACACAAACCGTCCTTTTTGATGGATGTGACAATGGGGTGTGAACGGATACATTTTTAGTGTTCTGGCATTAATTTAAAGAGCATATAGGACACAACCCCATTAGTGATTTTTAGTGATACCACATAGCTCTAACAAATAACTGAAAATTGGGTACACTAAATATTTTATCTTGAGCAATGAAAGAAGTTGTTTTGGATGTGAAGGATGTGACTAATGTCACTAAAGTGAACGGACAAATTGAAATGATTGCACGCCCTTAAAGATCGTACGATCCTAATGTGGTGTAGGTACCAGAATAAAGCTCTTCCAACTGTATTTCAACAATATATTACAAGTGGAATATTTCATTCTGGTTAACCCCCAATTCCTACATTTAAAAATATTGTGGATGTGACAAAATAGGTGAACGGAAAATGAGTGCTGTAAACATCTATTTTGCTGTAAACAAAAATTTAGAGTGTACAAAACATAAGCAGAGCTGTAACTTTTTTCCGAAATTTCCGAATTTCCGGATTTGGGGCCACAAATCAAAAAATCCGGAAATGTAAAAAAATTGTTTTTTTTTTTTTTTATCATTTTTTTTTCCAACATTTCTTTTCTGAGATCAAAGTGTTCATGATAAAGGTAGAACTGCAATCAAAACCACAAGTTTTAAGTACCATTTTATTTTGTACCCCAAAATCACGTAATAAAATACAATTCCCTGAGCTTCACTGGATGCTAAGCTAAAATTTGGCCTTCACAGTCGGTTCACATTTTGGATTTCAGGAAATGGGACTGCTCCGCTGTTACAATCGCTGAATAATGTGTTATTCTCAACAATCTAGGACATAAAGTACCAATTGACAATATTCTTGCTAACAGGAGTCTACTGATGTTTGTTTTAAGAACCACTTGAAAATGGGGTAAATGAAACGGACAATTTCACCTCCACACACACTGCAATTTGTCATACATATCAATACTTATACAAGAAAACTATGTCCTTATTTTTTATCTTACACCATTTGGCTTATTCTCTAACAAAAATAAAATAGAGGCATGGGAAAATATGCTTGTTGAAAAATGGCAGCTTGACAAAATCACTGATTTTCAGTTTACATCCGAAATGGCATTTTGAGGGGTTGTACCTTTTGTGACACCCCATTGCTGCTCCCAGTTGAATCAGCAGCCTGACGGAATAAGTACAGGATCACGTGCACTTTTATTCCGTCCAGGCTGCTGAATTCGACGGAAAGGCAAAGTGGGTGCAGTGTAAATGACCAACCCCTCATTTTAGGCACAGTATGATATCACAAGGAGCCCCTAAACATGTGTCGGATCAAGTTGATTAAGCTATGGTATGTATAGCCGTCGGGGGACTGGTAAAAACCCCATAATTATGCTCTGATCCCATATTTTGAACATATAGAATAGAAGACAAGACAAATTCAAAAAGTGGCACCTAATCTGACATGGGGCCTTAGTGCTTTGGGGAAAGTTTGTAGAAAATGAATATTAACATTTAGTCTCTATCTCTAGTGGTATATTCATACTGTTTTGTTTTGTCCTATATTATTCTCTATACTTGTTAGCCTGGAAATGTTTTTTTTGTGATGATGAACATACCAGAGAGAAATCCTTTGCTAATGATGACCTTCTTTCACTAAACCTGTGCAGAATGCTCTTTCCACAGTCTTTTTGATGAGTCTAGTTAGTTTTTTAAGTATCAATGTTTCTCTTTCTTCGTTCTCTCTTTTTCCTTGACTTGCAAGCACAAGAGGTGGCTACCAAGCAATAGCTTGCCTGTTCAGCTAGCCCCTCTTCCTTTGTAGGGAGTTTCCCTTCCGTAACCTGACCCATCTACACACTTTTTTTTTCTGACATATGCTTATGAATTGTGGAGACCCTTCACATAATAAAACAATGTTTATTCTGTTAGGTTTCCCACTTTCATAATTGCATCAGAAAAAAGTGTCAGGTGGTCAGGTTTATGGAAACTCCCCTCTTTGTGGTGGTTTCAGAAGATGTATGGAATAGGGTGCTATTGTGATTGTGGTTGGTCGCCGTGCAGCAGTTCTACATACGGTTGGTAGTTAGAATTCTGACTGGAGCCTGCTCTAGATGTCTAGCCATACGGTCTTTCTTTGGCCGCCTCAGGGCCGATTTTTTTCAATGAAACTGCAACCCGATATCACAGCTTTTCTGGCCCACACAAGTTTTGCTGACGGGTTCATTAATTGCCAAATCTTTATCGCTAAAGGTCCCCTGGTGTGTGAAGCCAATTAAATTGCCTAGCATGGGTCCCGGAAGGGGTTATGCACCGAGTTTGAGAATGGGACCCCTGGTTCTTTTATAGTGAATTTGCCCCACAGCAGCTTGCCTCCCTTCCACAATGGTTGATAATGAAACCCGATTTGCTTGTTGCACCATCACGATGCTCATGTGAACTATGAATCCCCCTGTTTCATGAAGTAGGATGCCTTCCAATAATAAATGGAAAAAAAGTGTTTCAGACTTGATTTGAGTAGTAGGGGCCAGAAAGCAAAGGGAAAAAGAAAATCCTTCACTGAAAGTGAACTGAAAAAGCTTGAAAAATGTGTGTTTTTGAATGTTTTTTTAGGCAAATCATTACGAAATTCAAATCAGGGGCAATCATCAAAAACCCCATAATATCGCACATGTATAAACATTGTAAATATACCCAAATATCTAAAAACAAAATTAGCCATGAAAAATCCCGCGGCGTGCTGAGAGCCGGTGTAACCACTTAGCCACTCCACGACGGGGAGACATCCGCTGTGTGTACACTATCCGTCTATGCGAAAAATACACGGAATCCTTGCCGGCGAGTGTAACGTCTAGTGGGTAGTAATCCATGTCTACTCGGTGGTTGCTGTGTGGTAACTACCACGAAGAAATTGGCCATGTAGTTTTGTCCACGAACTCTGGGGCATTTTCTACTCCCTTTTCTAATTTCAGGGCTTGTCCTATTTAATGCTTTTCTTTTTTCTCCTCTCTTAATGCTTCTTTTGTAGAGTCTGCAACTTCTGTTATGTCCCCCCATTCTGCTGTGGATACTTGTGTTTAGGCCGCCGGCTCTCTTGCCCCCTGCCGAACTTGAAGTCTGTGTGTCCCGCATTATTAACACTTCAAGGAATTTGACGGGCAGCTGGCACCTGTCTCAAGAGCTATCAAGACTGCAAAATCCCACTCTTCCACCATATTTGTTTCCATAGCACCTATGATCCATTGTGTTGACATCCTGCTTCCATAGATGCCCCTCTCCAGGGAGGGAGCTGGTCTTCACATTGCCTTTCCAGAATCAGCAGCAGGGCATTACACCAGCACTTCCAAAGCCTGGATGCACATGGTCTCCCTTGCAAGTTGCAGGTTCATAGTTAACTTCAAATAGACTCTCATAAACCCTCAGACTTTGATGACAGGAGCTGCCCTTCATCAACTAAAGACTTTGGGGTACCTTCCGGAGTGGGGTGGCAGTTTCATTGTATTTCTGAGCGTTGAAGCTGATGGAGGGTTGGATTTATGTTCGATATTTGGACTATTTTGATGATATGTTCAGAAAGGTTGTGTGATAAGTTTATGAATTAATTCCAAGTGCCAAAAGTTCTGTGATGAAGATAGGCGTTCTGATAAGTCTCTTGCACTGCTGACTTTGAGAATTTTAACGTCTGTGGAAAGTTGAAGGAAGAAGTCCCATATGGTGGAGATGATAGAAATCTGCTGCAGCCAACCTTCAAAAATGTTGGCCCTGTTGCCAATGTCATGAACATGATGATTCTTGGTGTTGAACTGATTCTGTAATAGATGTAACAAAAATCTCAACACCTACTTATAGATCACATCTAAGGAAGGCTTTGGATGAACTGCATGTTCTGATCTGATTTTGTAACTCTGTCTCCAGCAGTAACACAAGGTGTGCAGGTTTTTTACTGAATGCGAAAACATTTTAAAAGAGTCAGGAATTTCTAACTATAAAATATTTTCATGTGATTTACAAATATTTAAGAATAATAAATAAATATCCATGAGATGGCAGTGCATATTTTTTGTCTTCATTTTAAAAATAGTTTCAGGTCATTGTCTGGCAAAAATTAGTGGTTGTAATTTTGAAAATAACAGAATTATATTTACTCTAACCATTCCCCGGTCCTCAAAAGGGCAGTATTATATCTCTTGACATGCATTTTCAGTCAGTCCATTTGTCAGCCATTTTTTTCCACAGCCCGACATTACTGGTTGTCCAGGCTTGTTGTCCGTGGCTGCTGCGCATTAGTTGTGGCAGCAGATGATGACGAATTGACTGGACACTGTAGACTAGCTGGTTTGCACTCTCGTGAGAAAGCAATATTTTCACGTGCTGGTTTAATTTTATCCCACCTGGCCTAAAAGGGTCTGAGGTCATAGGTACATTGTCCTGTAATTAGTCTTCTCGCTTTTTGGTGCATTCCAAAAGGTGTTCAATGAATTCTAGATCATTCGTGTCATCGTCATTGTAATCACAGTTTCTCCCAAGTGGCCGAATGAATTTGTCGATTACGGCAGCTTTTAAGCAGTTCCGAAACTGGTCGCATTGAGGTGTGTCATTGCACCCGCCCTTTTGCCGCAGAACAGAAAATAAATTTTCCAGACAGTCCTGGTTGAATCTCCCTGTTAGAAGGAATGAAAAATTGTACCTATTGCTCAGCTCCTAGCTCCCACAGTTGAAGCAAGGCAGTTAACGAGAGAACCCATCCTTCAATGCATTTGATATAGTTGGACTTGACTTCCCATGATTTTATCCATTCAATATTTCTCTGCCATGATGCTACATGATTGCTGTGCTTTGACACAGGCTTTCTCATAGGTTTTGATTTACCTTTTTTTCAGTTTCTTTGTGTCTGTGCATTCCATTTTGGTTAGGTTGACAGGTTTGTGCTGTTTTGGGGCTGTATCTTTGAAATGGTACATCGGATGCACAAAATTCCTTCACTACATGAAAGTCCATAATGGTATGCATCTTTTCAGCAGATTGTAGATTTTGCAACAGCAGATTCCTTCTGTGTGTCTGTCTGTGTGTCCGTCTGTGTGTCCGTGTGTCTATGTGTTCCATTTCGGTTAGGTTGACTGGTTTGTGCTCGGTTGTATCTTTAAAAAGGTACATCGGATACACAAAATTCATTTCGCTACATGAAAGCACGTCATGAAATGCATCTTTTTGGCAAATTGTAAGTGCATGATATATGCAGGTTAGGTATGCAAATGAGCTAATTAAAGGGGTATTCCTTTAAATTTATCAAAATGCAACGGCCAATATCCGGAGTTCCATGAGACGTAATTTACTATAATGTTGTAACTTGATGGAAGGAAGTAAGCTGAAGAGTTCTCGACATGGGCGTACAATATGCAAATTAGGTATGTTAATGAGCTAATTAATATGCAGAATTTGCTCCTGCTAGTTATAGTGAATTTTTTGCCAGTTTTTTGAAGCCTCCTTTTCTTTCTCTTCTGTTTCCATACTGGTGCAGAACCACAACAAAACCAAAGGTGTCTCCCCAAGGGGTGTGGCCATTTTGTGACCCCCTGACACACATGACCCTGATGAATTCAGCAGACTTTACGGTATAAAGTGCACTTTATTCCGTAGAATTCATCAGGGTCATGTGTCAGTGGGTCACAAAATGGCCACACCCCTCCCCAAGGCTCTGCTGACCCAGAATCGAGAGATGTGCTTTCATTTCTTGAACTTTGTATTTCTTCTGATGGTGAGATTTTGTGAAGTATTCCTATTTGGACCATTACATATCAAGTTGTTTCTGAAGTCCAAAAGGTGCTGGTGTAAGGTTTCAAGCTGGTGTTTGTCAGAACTTTCACAATGTTGCTTTTTTACATCACCTAGTGTTGTCCACAAACCCTCTGGTGTTGCTTTTCTACTCCCGTTTCTAATTTCAGGGCTTGTCCTATTGATGCTTCTCTTTTTCTTTCATTCTCCGTCTCGTATTTCTTGTGTTGTAGAGTCTGCTACAACTTCCTGTTCAAGATTTTCCCCCATTCTGTTGTGGTACTTGTTTATTGGGCCACCTGTTCTCTTGCTCTGGCATATATACTTGGTTTTTGTGTTCATATCTGAGTGTCTAGCCAAGGCTTAGGTTTGTGCCCACATGATACACTCTTCCAAGGAATTTTAACGGGCAGCTCTTCTGTCTCACAAGCCAGATCCAAACTGCAAAATCATCACTCTTCCACCATATTTGTTTTCCAAGAGACTTGATCCATTTGTTGACAACATCCGCTTTCCAGTAGATGCCTCCAGGGAGCTGGTTTCACATTGCCTTTCCAGAATCAGTAAGCAGGGCAGTTACGCATCTTCCAAATCCTGGATGCACATGGTCTCCCCTTGCAAGTTGCAGGTTCATGAGTAACTTCAAATAGACTCTCATAAACCTCAGCTTTGATTAACAGGACGCATCACTAAACTTCATCAAACTAAGGACTGGGGTACCTTCAAGAAGGGGGGGGCATTTTCATTGTATTTCTGGAGAGAGGTTTGAAGCTGATGGAGGGTTGATTTATACTACTTGAGATATTTGGCTAGTTTTAATGATATGCCAGAAAGGTTGTGTGATAAGTTTATGAATTATTCCAAGTACCAAAAGTTCTGTGCTGAAGATAGGTTCCGATAATCACTGGCTTTTGAGGAATTGTTTAAGCTTAGAATTTGAAGGAAAGAGTCCATATGGTGGGTGGAGATGATAGAAATCTGCTGGCATTGCAGCACCTTCACAATCAATTGGCCTGTTGCCAAAATGTAATGAACCTGATGATTCTTGGTGTTGAACTGATTCTGTAAATAAGATGTAAAAAAAACCCCTCTTCAACAACACCTAACTTATCAGATCCACATCTAAGGAAGGCTTGGATGGCTGCATTTTCTGATCTATTTTTGAACCTGGCTTCCGCAGTAAGAAGGTGTGCATGTTTTTACCTGAAGCGAAACAATTTTAAAAGGACATATGTAAATTCTGAATTTTGGAAAATTTGGTATGGCTGGAAAGCTTTAAAGAGTCTGACTCAAGATTCAGAATATCATTTTTTTAATTATTAATTAAAATAGTCAACTAGAATAAAGATAGTCACCTAGAATGCCTCAATTCCAATTTTGAGATGAATCGGATTTTTCGTTTGGAAGATACAGTAAAACATTTATGGGTATATAACAGTGCCATAGGATACTGGGTATTACAACAATTTTCCGGACGGAAGTTTGTAAACAAGATGTGATTTTCTATATGAAGGACTTCGGTTTCGGTTTGAGCTTAGCTATTCACACAGTGAGTAATATATGGACATGGTCATTATGTACATGCAAAAAACACAATTGTTTGAAAATTGAGGGCGCCCTCATCCGGGGGATAATCTCTGAGTCGGCCTTCTTTTAAGTAACATTAGATTACATAAATCAAAAAAAGTTGAAAATTGTCCACATTGTTGAGTATTTGCCTTGTAATTTCCCGCCCAATAGCTACTCGAAAACGATTCCGACAAATCCACATCGCAGGCAAAAATGTGACGTCAAAGTGATGACATCCATAATTTACGTCGTTTTTTGGTTGTGACATCATATCGCAGTGTGGCCAATAATAATAATTAAAACAAAACAAATGGAAACAAAAATGATCATTCTGTAAATTATTTTTCTTAATTTATATTACGTTCATTAATCCATCAATATACAGTGTCAGCCAAGACAATTCAGAGTTCAACACGGATGTTTTGGTCATCAATTTGACGTCACGAGGAGAGAAAAAATTGGGCGCTTTTGATCAATGAAGCCGTGAGCGAAAAAATCCGCCCGTTTTCTTCGTATGTCAAAAAGCAAAGCAAAAAATTAAATGCCCTCTATTTTGTTAATTTACATTCAAATTGTATTATTTCTTTCGGGAAATTTGTGATTTAAGTACATATATTTTATGAATGTAGTCAAACTGGAGCTTGACAAAAAATCTTGACATATTCCTTTTAAATGGTGGCAGGAATTTCTAACTATAAAAATTTTTCAGTTTCATTGTGATTCAAAATATTAAAAACAGTAATACATACATTATCCTGAGATGGGGCAGTGCATGATTTGTTGTCTTGATTTTTAAAAATAGTTTCAGTCATTGTCTGCAAAATAGTAGTTGTAATTTTGAAAATAACGAACTATATTACTGTACCATTCTCCGGTCTTCAAAAGGGCAGTATTATATCTCTTTGACATGCCGAATTTTTTCGTCGGTCCATTTGGCAGCCTTTTTTCCACAGCCGACAGTACTGGTTGTCCAGGCTTGTTGTCCTTGCTGTCTGCCAGCAATAGTTGTGCAGCAGATGATGACAATGACGGGACACTTGTAGACTAGCTGGGGTTGGCAACTCTTAGAATAATCAATTTCACATGTGCATGGTATAATGTTACCCACCCCCCTGGGGCCTAAACGGGTCGAGTGATAGGACATGGCCAGTAGATTAGTCTTCTCCTTTTTGTGGCATTCCCAAAAGGTGTTCAATGAATTCTATAGCATTTGTGTCATCGGCTCATTGTAATCACAGTTTCTCCCAAGTGGCCAAATGAATTTGTCGATTACAGCAGCTTTTAAGCAGTTCAGAAACGGTCGCATGAGGGGTGTCGATTTTATCCCCTGGGGCTAAAAGGGTCTGAGGTCTAGGGGACAGGTGGACCTGGATAGATTTAGGTCTTCTCCTTTTTGGTGGCATTCCAAAAGGTGTTCAATGAATTCTAGATCTCGTGTCATCGTTCATTGTAATCGCAGTTTCTCCCAAGTGGCCCAATGAATTTGTCGATACAGCAGCTTGTAAGCAGTTCCAAAAACTGGTCGCATTGAGGTGTGTCCATTGCATTACGCCCTTTTGCCGAGAGAACAGGAAAATTTATTTTCCAGAACAGTTCCTGGTTGAATCTTCCTGTTAGAAGAATGAAAATTGTGCCTATTGATCACTCCTCCACAGTGTTAACAAGGGCATTTAACGACAGAACGCCAATCCAAATGCATTTGATATGGTTGACTTGAATTCCCTGATTTTTATCCATTCAATATTTTCTCGCCATGATTTTACAGAGTGATGTGCTTTGTCTCAGGCTTTCTCATAGGTTTTTTGGATTTAACCTTTTTTTCAAGTTTCTTTCCTTGTGTCTGTGCATCTCCTTTTGGTAGGTTGACCGGTTTCGCGCTGTTTGGGCTGTATCTTTGAAATGGTACATTGGATACACCAAATTCCTTCACTTCGCTACATTAAGTCCCAAATGGCATGCTCTTTTCAGCAGATGTAATTTTGTGAACAGATTCCTTCTGTGTGTCTGTCTGTGTCCGTGTTCTCTGTGATCTGTTTTGGGGTTATAGGTTTTGACCTGGTTTGGGCTGTATCTTGAAACATTACATCAAGATACACACACTTCTTCGCTACATGAAAGCCTGTCATTGCATGCATCTTTTTGACAGATTGAAGATTTTGTGTGTGTCTGTGTGTCTATGTGTTCCATTTGGTTAGGTGAACTGGTTTGTTCACTGTTGTATCTTTGAAAAGGTACATCGGATATGTGAAATTCCTTCGCTACATGTAAGTCCCCTATGGCATGCATCTTTTCAGCATATTGTAATGTTGTGAATCAGATTCCTTCTGTGTGTCTTTGTGGTCCCGTGTGTCTCTGTGTCTGTTTTTGTATAGTTGACTGGTTTGTGCTGTATTTGAAACATTACATCAGATCACAAAATTCCTCCGCTACATGAAAGGCCTTTCATTGCATGAATCTTTTTGACAGATGAAGATTTTGGGTGTGTCTATGTGTTTCCATTTTGTTAGTGACTGGTTTGTGCAACGTTTGTATCTCTTTGAAAAGGTACACTACTCAATTCCTTCGCTACATGAAAGCCCATCATGGCATGCATCTTTTGGGCAAATTGTAAACAGAACTGCTGATGTAATAGCCTGAGCAGCACACATTTGTAACACATCTCAAGTACAAAAGGTTTGAGTGATTAAATATTAGACAGCCCTGACAGAAAGCCCTGAAACGCGATTCTTAAGTGCCGCAGTGGTGCCTTAAAAGAGAGGGGGCCAAGACCAAGATTTGGTCAGGGGTCAATTTTTTTAAATTGATCCATCATGTTGAAAAGTATACCATATTATGTGTCAAACCATAATGGATTCAGAAAGTTATAGTTTGTTATATGTACAGCCTAATTTTTGCCGAGTTAGAGGCAAACAAAGGCAAAAATCAATAAAAAGTCATTTGAGTTGTACGGGGTCAAATTTTTAAATTGCTCAAATTGGGATAAAAATGGTGGCAATTCTTGGTGGAGCCTCATAGGATTCAATAAGAATAGTTTGGAGTGTCTCATATGCTTGCTTAAGAAGTATGGGGTACAAGATCAAGCCCATTGAAGCAATGGACCGTTGACCTTCTGTGCCCCCACATCGGAACCTAGCATTTACGACAGTTTACAACTATTCTTATTTTAACCCTATGAACTCCACCATAATTTGCACCATTTTTTACTAGCAAATTGTGCAACTTTAAAAAATTTGAACCCCTGTACAATTGAAATTGACCCTATTTCTGTGATTTTTGTCTGTTTTAGCCTATAACTCTGAAACTTTTGGCTGTACATATTACAAACTATACCTTTTCTATCCTCATGGTTACACATAACATGGTGTGCTTTTTCAACAGGATTGGATCAATTTAAAAATTGACCCACGTACAACTTTATTTTGGCCCCCCTCTCCTTAAGGCACTTGCGGCACTTAAGAATCACGTTTCAGGGGGTCCTGTCAGTTTGTCCAACATATTTAGTCCTCAAACCTTTGTACTTGAGATGTGTTACAAATGTGTGCTAGCTCCTGGGTTCATAGGTTTCAATCTGGGTTTGTCAAGGAACTTTCACAATTTTCTTTCTACATAGTGTTGTCCATGAACCCTCTGGTGCTTTTCTACTCCCTTTTCTAATTTCAGGCTTGTCCCGACTGATGCTTCTCTTTTTCCTCTTAATGCTTCTGCTGTAGAGTCAACAACTTCTGTTCACAGATGTCCCCCCACACTGTTTGACCCCATGCAAATTGTCTCCTTTATTTTTAGAACTATTTACAGCAGGTGACACACTTTGACAACTGATATAGGTAGGGCAAGCAAGGGCTATCATCTCTGCAAAAATCAGGCAAATCCATTCGGGAATCTTGTCATATAGGCCTACCCTTAACAGGGCATAAGTTTGTATGTTATAGCAACCTCTATATGCCCATTCTCCCTAGAAAGCGTGTAAAACTAGATTTTTAAGAAAACTGTCATACTTGCCCGATGAAATTTTGTAAAATTTTCGCAGCATGTAGTTAGTGGACTAAATAAGCCATATCGGTTGTCAAAACTGTCGCCGGCAAATAATTTTTGTTATGAGGGCGGGACGCCTCTCATATTGCTTTCGTCGTCGTGCGAGTTGCCTTATATAGTGTAGCATTTTTTTACTTAACTTATTTGTTAGGTTCGACAACGCAAATTGCCAGGACTTTGTAGGATGATAGAAACGGGATGTAAAAGGGAGGTATATGATTTGAATCAATATGCAATATATTGGAAATCTGACAAAAATGTTTCAAACATCGGAATTCTTAAGTGATTTTCGAGAGATCTTGTAGCAGAGAAAGTGTTTTTGAAGAAGGAATAAAATCTGCGTAAGTTGTTTGAGCTCCGAGCGTTACCTATTTCGCGAGATGGTTTCTACCACTTCAAGTGGCTAGATTTTCCTGTTTCGGCTTCCTTACTTGGTGCAGGGGTGTAATTTTTAATTAGTGAATGGCTGAGGCAATCTTGGCATACTTTTTAGGTTTTGACTTCTTCCACTGTTGTTAAATATAATTATATATAACCGTATATATTAAGGGAATATAGGATATTTGTAATGGAGAATCGTTGAGGTGTTCGAAGAAGACATCTTCGCTTGGGTTGCCGCCGTTGCAACCCCCCGAAAGCTAATGGAAAAATCGCACACCTTACTTCATAGCTCGTTTGCGAGATGGTCCACGTGGAATAAACGAGTATCCAATATCCCACAATACATTATGTCAAATTGTCCAATACGCTGGTATAGTTTTAAAGCTTTTAATTTTCCTTATCTGTACACAATGCCCGCTAAAATAACCTCATCTCTGCGTTTATGGGATATGGTGAATTCCCGATCGCATGATCTAATTTCCAAGATAATCACCTAATTTAAGGGCACTTAAAGCACACAAAAGGGCTTCCGTGCTATTTTGTTTATTGCGTGCATGATCTAATTGACAATGTTTAGGCCTACGTGCTAACTAATAGAAAAAATAAATAATTTGTTGTTGCTGTGGACAAAGTTATTTTAACCAGGAAATATGTTGTAAATGAGAGAAAATTAGCCCACTTTGATATCTTAAACATCCATTAGCCTATTTGTTAAAGACACTATCAGTGATTTGAAAATAGTGATTTGTCAGAAGAACTTCAAAGTGAAGGATAAGTCTGTAGAATTCTCATAATTAGCCTTTTCCAGCTGTAGAATTGAAGAAAAGGAAGAAAACGGCAGTGTTCCAAGATACGATTCTCCATTCAATTACGTGTTTGTAGTTAAGTGGTCCGTTCGGACAGTATGACTAAAAGCTCCGATTCTGTCCTTAAGAGTTTCTCTGTCCTTATCCTTGCATGGTTCTGTTAGATACCTGTGTACTTGTTACATACATGCCAAAATCTGATTGGGTTGATGATTTTTTTCGATTTGGCTGATTAGCAAACACTGATAGTGTCCTTTAAGTATTTGGATGACCATGTACTGTAGATTGAAATAGTGAGCTGCTGAGATTAAAAAGTTATAACTGATATTTTGGTCATTTTTGGAGATATGGCCTTTTAAGTTCACAAAAACAGTTTGTTTTTGCGTCATGAAATTGGCGATATCAATTTCCCCCACCCTAATTTTCATACTTTCTTCAACTTATGATGTCATAGTGCCTGCATATTTGAATATTGTACTCAATTTGATACCAATAAAATGAAGTAACTCTAACTATCTCGTGGTACCTAATATAATAGGAATTAAGAAGCCCAGTAAGGAAACTCGGGGGGGTGGGGGGCGTTTTCGGGACTTAGCGAGGGTGTGCGCCGTTGTGTATGTGTGTTGCAATTTTAGTATTGGGGTTGTAAATGTGTCCGTTTGTGTGGTAATGAATTTGACATTTGAATACTTTACGGGGGTATATTTTGGTTTTAATCAATAGTCCTTCTATTGTTTTTATATAGTTAATTCACATATTTTAAAAAGACCATTTATGCACTTCTTAATATTTAAAGCCACTCCAATTTCAATGATTTCCTGTTTTTTAACCTGATTAATTTTTCACTATCCTTCATTATTTACATATTATTTATCATATTTGTGTGCTGTATTCTAGGGGCCAAAGCAAAAGGTCTCACAAACCTAAAAATCCAAGTCTGCTATTGAAGAAATTACACCACAAAAAAAAAACAAAAAAAAAAAAAAAAAAAAGGAAAAAAAACAAAACATGACGGAAATTTGACAAAATTGATAATCTTAATACTAAAAGAAAAATAGATCACAAATTTCTGTTTTTTGGCATTTTAATATTTTGATCACACCAAAGCAAACATTAACAAAAATTCTCAAAAGTGTTTTTAAAAGTAGGAAAAAAAACAGAATAAACAGATAAAATTCTGTCCCGCTCATTTTGAGGTGATTTTTTTTTTTATGTTCGAGGGCTAAATATTCAAATGGACCTGCAAACTTTCCAACTATCAATATTGTTGTACTGCAGTTACAAACAATAAAATATTTCCAATAATTCCCTTAAAAACATAGCAGTGTGTCCTTTTCATGACGTGACGGAATCAAGTGCGACGGGACGAAATTTGCCTCATGAACATACAGAAAAAATACGCTTGCTGCTAGTTATTAAAAGTTATTTAGGTATCAAACATGTTCAGGCCCTTCTGTCTGTTGTTATGACTCTCGTAGGCGTCTAAGTCAGAAATACCTTTCAAACCTATAACCGAGCCTTGTGCACAAATGATCTAAATTTATATAATAAACAGTTTTAATGATCTTTACTTGATTTTGGTTCAAGAATTTGGTATGTCCAAAACAAAATTACATATACACAATTAGTTAGATTACTTATGGTTTACTAGTGTCCTGTGTTGAAAGCGTTGCGTTCAACGCTGATATGTCCCACAGCGAAGACTCCAAAATGACCGCGCACAAGTTCATACAACACTCCTC
>JAMKCH010036171.1:0-15090 GCA_023653785.1 Ophioderma brevispina
TATTCTAGTTTTTTTAAAAGTTTGATGAGAAAGACCGATTCTTACAAAGTTGTACTTCCGTTTGGCGTCCAAGGCCATGGGACCCTATACGGCATATTCGTGTGTCTGCGTGCCGTCCGTGTTTGTCACACTTAGTATAACACCTTTTGGATCTTGGGTTGTTTGTACATTGACAAGCGGTCTTCTATGGTAACACTGAGGATGTCAAAGGTCATCCAGAGGGTTACTTATGGTCATAATCGGACTACCTATTCGACTGCGTCCCTATTTTTTAAAGTACCCAGCACTTGAGAACGGGCGGGAAAGGCCACATTAATGGGCGACAAATCTAACAGAGAGCAATATGATTTGCTCACCGAAAATCGAAAAGATCGTAGGCAAAAATTCAGATTTTATAGCATTTCTGAACAAGTTTATTTCATATATACTCCATAAGTTATCGGACCAAAACACCCTACTAATGACACAAGACACTTCTAACAAACACGTAATGGATGGAGATTCATACCTTGGTCACTGTTTTTTTCCCTTCTCCTTATTCATCCTTTTCTATCAAATTTCGCTTAGAATCTTCTTGTCACGGTAGAATCGCATGTTTTACTCTTGTGAAAATAGTTTTGCGTAAAATTTAGTGGCAGTGTTTGGGCACTATTATTATGAATCTCATAGTCCCTTGCTCAGTGATCGTAAATTTTGCATCCAGAGCGGCGAATTTCGTTTTGTTGATCATACACATGAACACGCCTGCAGCTAAGACCATCGCGAATTTGTTAGGGTTGCCTGTTAATTAGGCTTTAGGCTGGAACAAAATTAATTGTTCGCAGTAAATTCTAGACAAGAGCTAACTTTAGGTTGCCCGTTTAGTCAATAGGACACGTAGGGTGGTGATCCACCTACCCATATTTAGGACCCAATGCAATAATGCGTGTGGTACCTTGAGATCGGAGCTAAAATAAATAAAATCACTGAAAGCATTTGTAAATGTCATGCTTCATGGGTGGGGGGGGGGCTAGATCATAGAAAAACGGTACATATGAACTAGCCGCGAACATAAAACATAACATAAAACTGCTGGCTAAGGGTCGATTGCCAACTAAGTGAAGCCGTTTTAAATGGTGAGTTGCAAACATGTCTCGTGTAAATTTGTAAGGGATGATTTTCAAATGTATGAGAAATTCCTGGTCACAAAATAATTATTTGAAGTGCTAGAACTTACTACATTCAGAATCTAAGTTTTTCAACAATATTTATTGTCAAAATTTACGTCAAATGTTAATTTATATCATGTTTGAAAACTTTTAAATTCTTTGAGCACAAATATGTTGACAACCAAAGGCAATTGCCATAAGGTCAATATGAACGTGCATCAATATTCAAGTATGTGAACAGCGTACACTATGAGAGTTCACGGCCATCACAGGGAGGGGAAAGGCAGTTAGAAATACCTAATACCCACAAGGGGATTCCACCCTGATTAGTTCGTATTCTGTGGTGTTAAGTTTCGTGGCTGCATATATTTTGAATTTTATGTCGTAAATAAATTTTGAACTTTTGAAAATTGCCGAATTCACAAATCTTAAAAGGATGGGACTTTGTGTTAAAGAAAACATTTTTCAAATTATGTTTCCGGTAATATTCCTGAAACTACATTACATTAAATATTCATGTCTGGCCATCTTTGGGGCGGTTTGTTTACATTTTCCATTTGGTTATGAATTTTTAACGATTTAAATTACTGGATTTGACATGCTGTTGTAGAAATTTATGTATTACAATATATGTATCGATTGAAGTTTGGTTTAGTTCTAAATAGAAAACAAATAATTTCATTTTGATATTTTTATTTTGAAATTGAATTTTTGTCTGTAGAAATTTAATATTCGAACTTTTAATTAAAATATGTTGGAATGATTTCCAATTGGATAAATTATGAATTGGAAATTGCATTTTCACGATACAAATAATTAAGAATTTGTATGGTTATTGATTTATTTAATCCATAGTCTTTGGGGTATACGCTAATTCCAACACAGATGTCCACTCCATGGATACGTGATTCAACCTTAGTTTGTGACTCGCTATGTTGTTGACAAGTTCATCGAATTCCCTGTATGGTAATTCAACATCGCCAACGTAAAACATGGATGCGTGTTGATTATGATTTCTTCTACGAGACACAATTTGAATACCATGAGATGTATGATTTCCAATTTATTTGAGATGTTCTACACCTGTGATCTTCGCTGCAAGACTAAGCAAATAGTTTTTCTGTTTCTGCAGATCGGGCACGTGCCACATTGTATGATAAAACATTTGGACATCGCCCTATAACTTTAAATCGTGCGCACAGTGTTTATACCACTTATGTCATAATTAATACTGCAACAATGGTCCATGTGTATTAGGTAACATAATTATGTTTGATTATAAAGTTTCATAAATATTCAGATATCACCGATATAATCAGGATTTACAATTTTGAATTCATTAAAAAAAAAACGTAATTTGATTTGTTTGTGGGTTCTTATCACTATTGATTTGCAATATGAATTCTAATGCATATTTGAGACGTCAAACGAAAGTTCAGAATACCAATTTTTGAGATTCATTGTCCATTGGTTTTATTTTCTTGATTTATAAGATAATTAATCACTGGTTGGATATTTAAAATCATGGTTGGACTGATCGAATGTAAATCAACATCTTCATAATGTCCCTATATACATGTATTTGTGATTAATGTTGCCCATGTTAACTACAAAGCCTTCCATTGAATTCAAATTCATGTGGAGAACCTTAAAATAGGAAAAGTATGAAACCCATGTGATGCATACAAAGACTGATATGTAGAATGTTGAAACCAAAAGAACAAGAAGATAGAAATGTAAATTAAATATCTATTATATTAGATTATATTCTTTGTGTGAATTTCCTGGCGTTTGTCCCTTTGGTCATATATGGTCATAGTAATCAAATCAAGCTTATGATTTAAATCGAACTCATTCAATTGTGGTCACAATTTTGGGGGCTCTTGCCGGGAGTAGCTGATTATGTTGGATTGATATGTACGAACCCTATGACAAAAGCTGATGACGCCATTTTATATGATCAGTATTATTATTTACATTTTTTTTTGACATGTTGCTGTTCTAGTATAATCGACCCTGACGGCCAAGACCACCTCTTCACCACTCAGTACAGATCCAACAGCAGTGCATGACTCGCCAGAATTGTCACCACCCGTAGCTTGCAAGCAATTTCAGGATTTTACTTGAAAATTTGAATTTTTCTTCTCAGTACCCAGTCTTCCAATTTTGTTCGCTATGTCTAGTGCAAGCGCTATAAGTTGAAAAGTTAACTGATACAGGCATTAAGTTAGGATATAAAGGCGAGGAATTACGTGAATATGTCCGTATCGAGCGCGAAAACTTAAAGGCAGAGCGTGCAGCAGACGCGGAAGCTAGAGAGCGATTGAAAGGTCATTCAAAGAGGACATATTTGAACGAAGTGGAAAAATCCATTCGCTAGGAACAGAGATCGTTATGCTCATGAAACTAGAGGAAATGAAGAAAGAGAACGCGAGCATAAACGCTTATGCCGCTGCAGTTGAATCAAAAGCTTCAGCCAATCCTCCAAAACTTCCAATGTTTTAACGAGGATAAGGATGATTTGGACGCTTACTTGCAAGATTCGAGCGTTATGCCACGTCTTCATTCCTGGAAAAAAGAGGATTGGGCTACTGATTTTGTCAACACTCATATCTGGTAACGCTTTAGATGTATATACTTCTTTACCTACCGGTGACGCTCAGAATTATGATGCCCTGAATTAGCATTACTTAAAGGTAAATTTGGACCGAGGATGGTTATAGGACGAAATTCACGACTTAAAAGCCTCAAACTGAAGAAAACCGCATCGCAGTATAAATTGGCTAGGAGGATGAGGTTAATTATCTAGACAATGGACTGCAATGCTAAAGTTACACGTTTCTTATAAGGGAATTACTGATTCATGATTATTTGATCAATTTTTACACAGTCTTCCAAGAGATGGCTTTATTCGTCAAAGAGCGTAAACCAACAAGGTTTAGAATCCTTCGTCTATGCTAATTCAGTATTAGAAGCTCATGGTGATTGGTCCAACACCCACGAGAAATAGGCAAACAAATGGGCAAGTCAAGTAGAGTCTAAAGGTTAATAAGGTAATCAAAATCCAAAGAAGTCATCAGGTGCAATCGAATTCATTCTGCAGACTCTGCAAAATCTAGTAATCAAAGCACAAAGAAGAAAATGCCATTTCAAGTGCTATTTTTGTCACAAACCATGGTCATTCTTGGAGACAATGTAGATCTGCTCCAAAATAATTTTGTTTCCCAACAGTCCTTTAATTGATTCTATGCGTACAAGTGACATGACAAAAAGGAGGAACCATGGTGAAAACATGTATTCCACTGATGGCACTAAAGGATCCAGTCTGGGTCTCGGATTAAACGCGAAATGTCCGATAACACACTAGTCAAAGTTGTAGGAACTGTAATGTGAATGTTTTTCGATAGGCCAGAATCTATTGCCATTCATGAAAACTCAGGTGACCACCACTTTGAATGCAGTTCAAGAAGGTCATTTAGAACTGAAATGATGCGGTCATCGCTACCCTTGTTAGTGCAGCTTGTAATGTCCAGCGAGGAGATAATTTGCAAATTTGTGATGGATACTTAGGTCTACAAAAAGTGAAAATGCTACGCGATTCCGGTTGGGAGGGCGGTGGTTGTAAAGGCTAGTTTAGTTCCACCATAATCATTTACAGGTTCAATACAAAACATGCTGTTTTATCGATGGACTTTACTCTATTCCCATAGCTACAATTGAGTTGATACGCCATTTTAACAGGGAAAGTGTTAGCTAAATGTAATGAAACACCCAGTATACGATCTCATTATAGGACAATGAGTAGGAGCTAGGGATCCTACTGATGCAGAATCCTAATTGAAAACCCACCATTGTCTTGTAGCACAAGCGATGTGGTGCAGTCACGATCATTCCAAAGAAGATGCGCTGGCAGTAGTTGACTAGAAGTCCAAGCTCAGCGAATAAGCAGCCTTTCAAACCACTCAAGGTTAGCCAGCCCATGCCTGATATAGAGTCACGGCAGATCCCATTGCGCCAGAGAACAAGCGAATTATGTCAACTTTGAATAAGTTCGTGAATGGCACCAACAAACAGCAAACACGAACGCGTAGTCTGGCAGTTTCCATTCAATTTGTGAAAAGGGATGGCACTAATATTCAGAGGAATTTCAAGCGCCCAATGTTGATCATGGTAAACATTCTTGGCAGTGGTAGTACCTTCAAATTTAGGACTAAGTGAATTCATCTGGCTCCCAATCTTATTTTAGAGGGGTCACCAGGGAATCGAAGAACAACACGGACAAAGTGATGTCTAATTTCTTCTGGCCCGGCATACAAGCCGACATTAGACGCTATTGTCAGTCATGCGACATTTGCCAGCGCACCGGTACATAAAGGTCGGGTAACAAAAGTACCGTTAGGATCTATTCCATTAATAGACCATTCCATTTTCGAACAGGTGTAGCTGTTTGATAATTGTTGGCCCCATAATACCATGTTCCACAAGAGGGCCCATCGTATACTTTTAGTAGTTTGTGACTAATTCTATAGGTATCCATCCCGAACGGTCCCTATGACGTTCAATCGAGGCTGAATCGCGTCGCGGAGGAAGTTAGTCCATATCTAGACAGGTTAGGCTTTCCAAAGAGTTTTTAAATAAAACCGACCAGGTACACAATTTGTTGCCAATGTTTATGAAGGAAAAAAAAGTGTCAACATAAGATGTTGTCCCCCCACAATCAAGGGTTTAGTCCACCTCACCTTAATCCCCCAGTGTAACGATTAGTAGAAAACGTTTCCACGGTACGCTCAAATGAGGCTCAAGAAGAGTGTAGAGCAACCGAAAAGATTG
The DNA here is from genome assembly GCA_023653785.1 of Ophioderma brevispina. Taxonomy (NCBI): domain Eukaryota; kingdom Metazoa; phylum Echinodermata; class Ophiuroidea; order Amphilepidida; family Ophiodermatidae; genus Ophioderma; species Ophioderma brevispina. Next base: position 5,979 of record JAMKCH010036171.1, read on the forward strand.
GGACAATTACATTTGTGCCGTTTATTGTGTGCCTATAAGGGGACTCCCCAGGAAAGTCCGGGATTGCCCCATTGAGCTCTGTTTGGGAGACTGTTAGAGGTCCTATGGCAAATCTTAAAAGAGCTATGGACAAAAGAAATAGAACTCTGAAACAAAAAGCACTTATGCTAATGTACTAGATTTTGGCGCGACGGTTAGAGAAGACTGTCAGATATCTAGGGCAGCATTAGCGAAGGCAAATGTTAAACCCAAAACATACTACAATAAGAAAGCTATTATCTAGGCAATATGAATGTAGGGGATTAGTTCTATGTTGTTACCAACCGATAATAACAAACTCCTTATGCAATGGAGAGGTCCCTATCAGATTGTCAAGAAACAAAGTAAAATGGACTTATACATATACCTAGGAACCATGCAGAAAACATTTTCACATCAATATGTTTGAAAAAGTATATCCTGACGAGAAGATGTAGTAGGGCTAAACGAAGCAAATGCCCATAGTTTGAAATGTGCTAACCATCAACAGATTTATGGACATTGTTATTATCTAACTGCGGTTGTTAGGAATCCGATGTTGATGAGATGGAAGAAAACAGTCCTAGAAGTAGGAGTATTCATATCCAAGAATCGCTTAATCCCTCCCTACTTGTTGACAACAGAACATATACAGATTTCCTCATCGTCAAGAGCTAGATCATGATCAGATATGTCCGATCACCAGATTGTGATTAGCAAGATGTACTGGTCCTGAACATACAGGTAGGTCAAAATTGGGGTCACATTACATAAACTTGTTTGATGAGAAGAGCCAGTTAGACGCAAACCCTACCCTGTACGCTGCACTGAGACCTAAAGTGCAAGAAGAACTTGACAAAATGGAAAACATGGGGAATTGACGTTGTGAAAGCCCGTCTCAATCCCATAGTGGGTGTAAAAAAGTCCTGGAAATAAAATCGGTACGCCGTGGATTAACAGATTTGTACAAGAAATCCTTTTTTGACGCAGAGCCGGTCCCTGATCAGTCTGAGATCTTCGCCAAATTGTCGAATGACCGTATATTTTCTCGATTGAGCCCTCACCAAAGCTATTGGCAGATTCTATCTGAAAGAAGAGGCTAAGCCATACTGCTGTCATTACCCACCAAGGCTTATACAGTTTCATTTTTATGCCATTGGTGTTTAGTTATAGTGGAGCTCACGTATTAGTCGAGTTTATGAGACATCCTATTGAAAGGTTTGCATAACGTCGATATTAATATTGATGATATACTTATACATACACCCACATTTGAGGAACATCTAGATAAATTGGTAGAATTAATTCAACGCGCCTCAGAGCAGCAAATATTACTGCTAAAACCCTTCTAAATCGTTATATAGGCCTATCAGGAATTAGAATTTCTTGTTCATTTCATAGCCAATGGTCAATCAAAACCAAGACCTACCAAAGTTGAAGCAGTGATGCAAGCACCTATAACCGAACAAAATCTCAGTTAAGGTCGTTTTTAGGACTCGCAGGCTATTATAGAGCATACATCCCAAACTATGCTATGATAGCATCCTCCCCCGTTACTGATAGACCAAGAAGGGTGACCTACATAATCAGATGGCCATATAGTAAGGAATAGCTTTTCAAGCCCTGAAGAGTAAACTTGTCCAGGTCACCGCGTCCTTAAATGCCAGACATCCGTCACCCGTTCATTCTTAGACTGACACTAGTGACAATTGGCATAGCTCAATATTGTTACAAGTTTGGTACAGATGAAAAGTTTCCTGTCGCATATGCAAGTAAGAATCTGTAGAACGAATTTCAACGTAGATACTCGTTTTATCGAGAAAGAGTGCTTGGCTATAGTGGTGGGTGTAACAAAAATTTCAAGCATATTTGTCATGGCACCCAGTGTAATTATTGAAACGATCACCAACCGCTCAAGTGTGTTCAAAGGTCAAAATGTGGCCATGGGCGATATGCGATGGGCGTTGATGGTACAGCCAATACCGTTATCGCATTGTTGTTATTGAGGCAAAGACAATGTAGGCGCAGATTATCGCAGCAAAGCATTAAGGCCAAGTCAGGAGGATCAGATCATAATAAACTTGTTTGTATGATTTAGCATAATCAATTTGAAGGAAGTTATTACCGAAATCATGTCAATTTCATATTAGATTGCAAATGTGGTTTGATTCTGGCAATGAAATTGTTAAATTTCAAAGACGGTCTGATTTAGTAATTAGTCAAGAATTTTATATTTTTGTATATATATTGAGATTAAGTTTGTACAATATGCGATTGAATGGAAAATGATCGTTGATAATTTCTTAAAAGGGGGGGTTATTGCACGGTAGAAATCGCATGTATTTACGCTTGTTAAAATATGTTTTGCGTAAAATTTAGTTGGCAAGTGTTGGGCACTAAAAAATTGCATGATCTCATAGTCCCTTGCGCAGTGATCTGTAAGTTTTGCATCCAGGAGCTCGAATTTCGTTTTGGGATCATCGACCTTAACACGCCCTGCAGCTAAGAACCAGTCAGCGATGTTATGTTAGGTTGCCTGTATAATTTAGGCTGGACAAAATAATGTTCGCAGTAATCTAGACAGAGCTAACTTAAAGGTTGCACGTTTAGAGTCTGCCATATCTTATTTAGACCAATGCAAAATAATGCGTGTGGTACATTTAGATAGGAGCTAAACATTATAAATTTGTATAAGGGCATGCTGGTTGCTGGATCTGCATGATATGGAGAGGGCGTCTGGCAGCAGGTCGAATTGCCACTAAGTAAGCCATTTTAAATGGTGAGTTGACACAATTGTCTCGTGGAAAATTTGTAATGAGTTGTAAAATGTAAACTTACTGTATAATTATTTGGATTGGGGATGAAGAAAATTAATAAGACTAAACCCACCTATCAGAATACTAATCAAAACTCTTTACAACAATATTTACCATTGTCCAAACATAATTACGTCAAATCGTTTACATTATATCATGTTTTAGAAACGTTAAAATTGATTGCACCACAAATATTTTGACGCTAACCCGTCCATGCATGACTGCATCAATGTCAAGTATACAGGTCACACGATAGAGTTCACAGCAATCACAACAGGTGTCCTATTCACATTCCACCCGAGTGTATTTTAGTTTTCGTCCCTTTCTGTGTGTTACTTTTCCGTGGCTGTCATATATTTTTGGAATTTTATGTCGGAAATAATTTTGAACTTTTGGGAAAATTGCCGAATTGCAACAAATCTTAAAAGGATGGGACTTTGTGTGAAAGAAAACTTTAAAATATTTTAACCTATATTCCGGAACTACATTACATTAAATATTCCTGTCGGCCATCTTTGGGGCTTTGGTTAAATTTTCCATTTGGTTATGAAATTTTACGAATTTAAATTTAACTGATTTGAAATGCTTGTGTAGAGAATTTGTTATTACAATTATGTCTCGATTAATTTTGTTTAAGTTCCAAATAGAAAACAATAATTTCATTTTGAATATTTTTATTTTGGAAATTTGAAATTTTGTATATAAATTTTGATACTTTTGTTAGTTTTTTGAATTAAAATATTTGGAATGATTTTCAAATTCGGATTAAATTATGATGGAAATTGCATTTCACGGATACACATATTAAGAATTGTATGGTATTGATTATTTATCCATAGCTTTTGTTATACGCTATTCAACACAGATGTCCCTCCATGGATCGTGATTCAACCTTAGGTTTGTGACTCGCTATGTTTTTTACAAAGTTCATGACTTCCCGGATGGTAATTCAAACATCGCACTAAAACATGGATCGTGTTGATTAATATTTCTACGAGACAACATTTGAATACCCCATGATTATGTATGTATTTCAATTTATTTGAGATGTTCTACAACTGGTATTTTCGCTGCAACGACAACGACTTTTTTCTGCGATCGGCACGTTGCACATTGTATGAATAACAATTTTGGACAATCCCTATAACTTTATCGTGGCCACAGTGTTTACCACTTATGTCATAAATTAATACTGCAACAATGGTCCTGGTAATAGGTAAACATAATTATGTTTTGATATAGAAAGTTCATAATATTCCAGACAATACACCAATACCGCACATAATAATCAGTAGTTTACAATTTGGAATTCATTACTGTAATTGATTCGTTTGTGGGTTCTTATCACTATTGATTTTCAGATGAATCTCTAATGCATATTTAGACGTCAAAACAGAAATGTTCAGAAACCAATTTTTGAGTTCATTGTCCATTGGAGTTTATTTCTTGATAAATAATATAATTATCACTGGTTGGATATTAAAAGCATGGTTGGTGCGATCGAATGTAAAATCAACATCTGTCATATGTCATATATACGTAATTTTTGTGAATTATTTGGCCGCTGTTAACTACAAGCTTCATTGAATTCAATGTGGCAACTGAAATAGTAAAAGTATGAAACCCCTGTATGCATAACAAGACTGATATGTAAATGTTAAACAAAGAACAAGAAGATAGAAATGTATTAAATTCTATTAATATTTAGATTATATTCTTTGTGTGAATTACTGGCGTTGGTCCCCTTTGGTCATATATGGTTCTAGTATCAAAATCAAGCGTAGGATTTATCGACTCATTCAATTGGGGTCACAATTCTACAGACTTATTCTTCTTCACTTTCCATAAGCTATCCTGTAAATTAAAAATTGTTACCTCTTTCGGGTGATTATACTTTAATCGTTTAGCCAAAATGCCTTATTTATGTAAGACAATTATCATTTTCTCTACGACCCGAAGATCATTTTTTATTGTGATATTGAGTGAAAATATACATTTCTCTCAAATAGGTTTCTAAAACCCGAATAATTGTTAAACTTTAGCTACACATATAAAAACATCCATGTTTTATGCCTAAATATAGCTGAAAATACTTGAAGTACCATTGGCATTCAGTTATGTATGTCGTTAACCATTTCACATTGGCCAATTTAGGTCCAGAATATTGCATTTTCTGGCAGAAAATATGATTTTTGAGATCGTGTAACTGTCCTAGTCTAGTAGTTTGAGAGTAGTCTATATGTCATACCTAAACAGCTTAAAAAGTGTTAATCGCGAGCATCATGAAAAAAAAAAATCTAAAGATGCCACCGTGATTCTTTGAAATGTTATGCGATTTGAGATGATGTTGTGAAATTTCATTCAATTCTCCAAATTCCGCCACGATTTTTTTTTATCCTTTCTCAAGACTCAATCAAGCCTATATGTTGATTTTAAGAATACTGGTGCAATTTTACAAATTCGTTATGCGATGGATGTAATTTGTTTGCGATTTTATGGAAACTCTGTGCAATGTAACAGATTGGTGTGCGATTTAAGAACCTTTGTGTTTAACCGAATCTTGTGGGGATTTAACATAATTCTGTGGCAATTTAGGAAAATCATTTTTGATTGAATTTTGTGATTTAGCAGAATCTTGTGGGGGTGATTTTATGGAATATTGTGTGATTTTTACGTTATCTTAAAATCTTGTGCGCTTTTACAAATTTTGTATGCTTTTTGCAAATAATGGCAACGTACGTTTTTTAAATTTTTTCCACTTTAACCCCAGACAGACATCCATTGGATAAAAAGAGAAGGTTACAACTACATACAATTTACATAATCCAATAACCCTGCACTGGTAACTAATATAAAATTGGGTACAACTTGAAGTAAAATCGTGGAAGTAGAAAGTGGTTCTAGCTACCTGTATTTGTTATGTTGTTTCTTGGCAGTCTGTACTTTGTGCATCAGTTTCACATAAGTTTGTGTTATTTTTTTACTGTAATCTTAAAAAATCTTGTGCGATTTTACAAAGTTTGTATGCTTTGCAAAATATGGCAAAAGTGGACTTTTTTAACCGAAATTTGAACCCTTTTGGAGCAGAAAAAACAATATTATTTTCGGGGCAACACAAAAAAACCCTAACATTATTCTCACTCCATTCGCAATCTGGGGGTTTTTTGCCTTTTTAAGCTCCTTTTTAGGGTTTTGGCTTTTTCATATTTTCATTTTTCGTAATTGGTTTCCATTCACATAATGATACTGAGAAAAGGGTGTCCTTTTCATAAAAAGATTCCTCCATTGCAAAGGTTACTCTCTAAAATTCTTAATAAAAATTATCTAATTGAAATTTATTAAGGACAATTTCAAGATTAGATTAAAATTTGTAATAAAAATATACTGAAAATATATCTAATAGGATTTAAATCTCAAAAATTTAGAGATTATGTAAAATCTGCTCTTTAAATGAGGTCGAGATGAATTTCATTTATGTTGAAATGCCACCTTTATGCAGATCTTTCATTCTAATCTAAAAAGATATTGGATTCTTTTAGATTTGTGGCTTGGTGTTTTATGGTCCGCTAATGGGCATTTCTTTTCTGAAATCCCGTTTAAAACCTGCCATATTATGTGGAAGCATACACTCCCCTGAATGCTACAGGAAATGGGCAGGTCCTGTTCTCTAGGGGTACAAATTTACAGCATTTTTCATCAATCATTCATCAAAATGATTTTAATAACAAGACCAACATGCTCAAGTCCACCAAAATTGCAAAAAGTATAATTAATTGCAAAAAAATTGACATATTTGGACCATTACTATGCGTGGAAGCTTTTGTATGAATCAATATTGGCAAAAAGCCTGACAGAAAAGCAGTGTGGGATTGACCTGTTACAATCCTGACACAGGAAAGTCTTGAAACCTTTCTTACGGAAAAAAATGTACCGTTGTGTCCCAGTTCAAAAGGCCAAGAACCTAAGAGCTTTGCGAATATTTTTTTAGTCGAAAAAGCTACGCGCTACACGGAAATTATTTTTTATTGCATTCTGGACAACTTTTTCTTGACCAGTTTCAAAAAACAAAAAACGTTCAAATCTGTGAAAACCTCAAAACCCACACACAAATGCGGTAAGGCCAAAATAACAAGTTATTTTTGCATTGTCATCGCATTTTGATTTTTCGAGAGCCCTTGAAAAACCATTTCCATTTATTTTTACTTACTAAGCAAATTTGCATTTTTTATACAAGTTTTGGGGAACGGGTCCCCTGGGTGCTAATTAGGTAACTTTCAAAAATTGCAGGATAAATAAGTGAAAGTCTGAATGTAAATGTTGTAGCTGTGCAAAAAAAAGTAATCATTTGTATTCAATGATAACGTTTTGCCAAAAATGCATTTTTTTTTCATTATTTTGCTCATTTTAGGCAAAAATTGGACTCTAAACTAAATTTCCATTTCACAATTTTGTTGCAAGACTTATTTTTGTGAATCAATTAACAATAAATATACCACAAAAGTAAATGAAGTGTTTAATCTTTCAGTTTATTTGCCGAAAATTATTTTTTTTTTTTTTTTTTTTAATTTTTTAGTTTTTTGAGTTATTTTGAAATGAGGTTATTTTGGGCAAAAAACACATTCTAGCTAATCCAATTGGTTATAGCTTTGCCAAATCTGTATGACACTGCACCAATAATACAGACTATACTCTATCAAAATTCATGATGTTACTACATACATTTTGGTGTTTTTGTCCCATTTTTTTAAGGAAAATTACTATTTTTTGTTGATTTTTTAGCCAAAAATTTACCTTTTCTACTACGCATTCTAAACCCCAAAAATAACGTCATTCTACTCTACTGCCTTTTTGGTGAGCAAAATTCATCTGGCCTTTCTTGTAATGCAATGTTAAAATGTGTGATCTAAACAAAAAGGTACTTATGTATCAGACTTTTGTGCTTTTTCTAAAATTAAAACTCATGTTTTTTTTCTTTCTTTATTTTGAGCCCCAAAATAAAGTTTTTTTGCCAAAAACACACCCGGCCCTGCCAACCATTTTTTGACCACAACCGCAGTTTTCAAAAATCCTATATAATTGGCCTTTTTGAAGTAAACGTGGTTGTGTTTTGTTGTACCGAGGGGAGGGGTTTACTCGAAAAATCAGCACTTTTTTGAAGCGTTGTACGGCTCTCCTAAAACCCCGGGATTGATGGTTTCAGACTAAATGTTGAGAAAGAAAGGAATTTCTCACTTGCACCGGCCCTCTATCAGGCTCTATTTACTTTTGATTTTCAAACAGGCTATTTTTCCCCTCTGCATGGAGCGCAGTACACTAACCGTCTTCATAAGCAAGGTTATAAAACTCTCCTAAAAACGATAGATGTATTGCCGTGTCCCAAGCATCCCATGTAAATTGTTTTGGTTTAGTTTATATTAAATAACCGCCTTAATTCCTTCACCAATGAAACGCCTCTCATTCCCCTCCCAAATCCCGCCAATCAATGGTTTAAAAGGCGCACGTAACCAGTGCTCACATCGTGGTCTTAAACGGTTATTGATAAGTACATTCATCGTGCAAGGAAATCATATTTGTATATATGTTTCATTGATTTTTCAAAGGCATTTGATACGGTTTTGTCGGTAACGCTCTTTTATATAACTAGCGGGAGGCCCGCCCTTCGCGCGGGCTCCCGCTAGATGAGTAACGGGAGCGATCACTGAAAAGGAAGTGATCACTGAAACAAAAGCAACTCACACTTAACAGAATCTATCAGTGTATGAAGTGATACACTTTTGGCGACAACACCGCAACCACACCAGTGAATACACATACAGTGAATGTGACAACTCCTCAAATACCCGTAAAATTACCCGTCATCCTGAATTTTAAGACTCCCCCCAACCCCCGGATTGTAGCATTTGGTATTATACAGGAATTTCTTACTCAGTTCCGATCATATCCTGACAACCTGCAGCTCATGTAGTTAACCATTTTCTAAGAAACTTCAATATTTTAATCCCGTATAACTTTCCCGAATATTTTTTCTGCTCAAAACTTCTCCCGTGTCCTAACCCATAGTTTCCGTCGTACCAGATACCAAAGCGCAATACATGACGTTTGATTTGCCAGTTTTAATCCTGTAATCATGTAGTGTCTCGATTTTCTAAAAATAGAAAACGTCAATATTCATCCTGTATGCCCTCGGTGTTTAACTTTGTACTCAAAGTACTCCCCTCGTATGCTAACCCGTAGTTCAGTCCTCCGCAATCTTTTTTTCCTAGTAACTCCTCAAAATC
>JAMKCH010036172.1:0-15456 GCA_023653785.1 Ophioderma brevispina
GAGACTTAGCGTTCCTGCGTGGTCGACTCGAAGACTGAGGTCTTACTAGGAATCGGCCTTGCCCTACTCGAAGACTCTTGTAACTGTGTAAGGACCTGACTTGTACTACAAGCCTTCGATTCTGTCATGTTGGGGCTAATGCTAAGTCTACTGAATCTTTTGCTTGAGGACGTGTCCTCATCTTCAGTGGAACTGTCAGTGCCTGTGCCTGAGGCTTCTGCGATTGGCTTTCCGCAGTGACAGCTTTTTCTTGGTCCTTTTTTTCTTTTTCTTCACACTCTTTTGGTGATGCACTAGGTTCCGATTCAGCTGCTGCGGCTGCCGCCGCTGCTGCAGCCTCTTTTCAGCAAGGCTGGGACTTACACGTTTAGCCTTTTTTTGATGTTTGGACTTCTTGGAGTTTCAGTATCTGATCAACATTATCATAGTCTATTGCGGACTTAGAATGGGATTGTGATTCTCGTCGCCATTACTAGCCGAGTAATCTCCATGCTACAGTGATTGAAAAAACCTCTCTTCCCCTAGTGGTCAAGTCGTCGTGTAATAACGGAGTTCCCTATCAGTCATCACGTTGCTAGTCCACATACCTGAAAATAAAAATATCATTAGGGGTCTATGCAATTTGAAATCCTACTTTTTTTTAAACCGAAAACCCTGAAAGCCTACCCTAAAACCATGCGAAACACCGGGCTACTATTAGACCGGTTAGTCCACCAACACTAAAATAGACTAAAAATTTTGACTCAAACATTTTTTTAAAAGACCCCGCAAAAAAACCTACATACTAAGGAAAACTGTCCAAAAAGTCTAAATGTTTGGTTTCCCTCTGGATGGGCTCCAATATAGTGTGGATACCCTTTGTCCGATCTTTTTTTTAATTCTGACAGGTGTCCAGAACTCCTCACACCCGAGGTGGGGGTTCCAGTTTACTCGCCAAAGTAGAAAACAAATCGATAACAACTGCAACCGGATAGCACTGGATTACATGGTACAGTGGCATCCTCACCGAGGAGTCCGACCTGACATTTAGCCGGTTCACCTAAATTCATCCGGCATCATGTCCGTGTTATAACCGCCAGTATTTGTCGCACAACCATGGTCCGGACAACAACCGGGGCTCAAAAGCTCGGCGATACCGAGTATGGTTTCCCCGCCTTTACTCGGGTTTGAACTCTCTCTTACCGGCCGTACCCTTCGCAAAAACCATGGACCGGATGAACCCAGTCCTCAGAAGCTCGGCGATACCGATTATGGTTTCCCCGCCCTTTGCGCGGATTTGATCTCTCTCTTACCGGAGCCCTTTCGTATTTGCCGCAAAAACCATGCCCCGGATGACCCTGGCTCAAATCCGGTTTTGGCCCGCTCTACTGCGTTTAACCTCTCTCTTAACTTAGCGTAACCATTTTCTCTCGTGGGAAAATGCCCCATATGATGCCTTACCAAAACAATCACCGGCATGGTCCGAGTATAGCATGGTCCGTGGTTTAAGGGGTGTAAATAAACCTCTCTTTTTTCCAGCTGTTAAAGCGTCTTAAAATCGCTCAAGCAATCGTGCTTTTGCGTGCGCTCTCCTCAAAACCAATATCTGCGACTTTCGGCCCTATCCTTTTGTTTTTTTCTCTCTCAACATCACCCCTCGTAGATATACGTTCTGGTCCCGAAACCAGGCTCCAGCCACTCTACACGCCGGCTTTTCTGACCTCTGCGCATGTTACATTTTGTACAAACCCATGTAAGCTAAACCGGTGAAAGCGTCCCTAGATCAAATCCAAGATTTCGCATAACGGCACCCGTCCATTTAAAAAATTTAGCTCTCCTCCAGCGGAGAGCCCTCTCTCGTTAAAATCACCCACTAGTCGAAAACACCGGGGGCTGCTGGCTAAAAAAATGTTGGCGCAAAATACACTACCCTCTCCGGCGGAAAACTCAGCCCGTGGCCTGCCTTGGCTTCCAACCAAAATATTCCGCCGCGTTGGGCAGGGTTTGTGGGCAGAGAGGGTAGTGTGTCTTGCGCCAACAGTTTTGTATGTAGCAGACGGGGCGTTTTCCCACTATTGGGTGATTTTATCGAGAGCGGCTATCGCTGAAGAGAGCTCAAAATGGACTATTGCCCGTAGCGAAATCTGGATTTTGATCTAGGGACGCTTTGGCTAGCGTTACAATTGTGTGTGTACAAAAAAAAAATGTAGTCATGCGCAGAGGTAAAAAAAAAACCGGCCTGTAGGCGGCTGGTGCCTGGTTCGGGACCAGAACGGATATATATAAGAGGGATGGTGTGTTCTGACGTGAAGATCACCCTAGATCCAATTGGTACCTGTAGGGTGACCAATGAGCGGGACAGCTTGTACTGCCCACGCCAGAAAAAACCGCCTGTAGTGGCGAGGCCTGGTCTCAGGACCAGGACGTATATATGAGGGATGGTGTGTCTGAATGGGTTTTTAGCGATTCACGATAGCGAATTACGGTAAGACGGGATCATGACCCGTTCCTTGCTCTTACCAAGAGATCACCCAAGATCCAATAGGTACCTGTTGGTGAAAAATGAACAAAGTCCAAGCGGACCTTTTGTACTGCCCACGCCAGAAAGCCGGCCTGTAGTGGCTGGGGCCTGGCTCGGGACCCTCTTATATATATACGTTCTGGTCCCGAACGCAGGCCTCCAGCCATACCGGCCGGCTTTTTTTACCTCGGCGCATGCTACTTTTTGTACACAACCAATGTACCTACGAAAGCGTCCCTAGATCAAAATCCAGATTTCGCATACGGCACTTGTCCATTTTTTAGCTCTCTCCAGCGAGAGCCCGCGCTCGGTAAAATCACCCCTAGTCGGAAAACACCGGGGGGCTGCGTGGCTAAAAAATTTGGCGCAAAATACACTACCCCCTCCGGCGGAAAACAAGCCCGTGGCCTGCCTTGTTTCCCCAACCAAAAATCTTTCCGGCCGCGTTGGGCAGGGGTTGTGAGCAGAGAGGTTTATTGGGTCTGCGCCAACAGTTTTGTAGGCGGCAGACGGGCTTTTTCCCACTAGTGGGGATTTTATCGAGAGTCGCCATCCGCTGAAGCTGCTCAAAATGGACTAGTTCCGTATGCGAAAGCGGATTTGATCTAGGAGCTTTCGGTAGCGTTACATTGTGTGTACAAAAATGTACAATGCGCAGAGGTAAAAAAAACCGGCCTGTAGCTGCTGGGGCCTGTTTCGGGCCCATACGTATAGAATAATAGGGATGGTGTGTCTGACTTGAAAGATCACCCTATATCCAATTGGTACTCTGTAGGGTGACAATGGCGGGACAGCTTGTACTGCCCACGCCAGAAAACCCGCCTGTAGTGGCTGAGGCCTGTCTCAGACCAGAACGTATATATGAGTGGATGGTGTGTCTGATGTTAGCGATTCACGAGAGCGAATTCCGGTAGACGGGAACATGACCCGGTTCCTTCTCTACCAGATATCACGATCCAAGATCCAATAGGTACACTGTTGGTGAAAAATGACAAAAGTCCGAGTCGGACCTTTGTAACTGGCCCATCGCCGAAAAGCCTGCCTTTAAGTGGCTGGGCCTGGCTCGGGACCCCCTCTTATATATATACGTTCTGGTCCCGAACCAGCTCCAGCCACTACAGCCCGGCTTTTTTTACCTCTACCTCTTGCGCATGCCTCATTTTTGTAGCACAACCACGTGTCTCGCTACCGAAAGCGTCCCTAGTCAAAATCCAGATTTCGCCCATACGGCACTTGTCCATTTTTATATCTCTCTCCAGCGAAGAGCCTCTCCCGGTAAATCACCCACATTGGGAGAATACACCGGATCTGTTGCGTAACAAAATGTTGGCGCAAAGTGCACCACCATATCAGCTGACAAATACTGGTACTGCCGAGCCGGCCCGATCAAACCACTGCAGAACCACTTACCGCTAGACCAAGGAGCTACCCTCGACCTTTGGGAATGCCGTTAGGGTTGTATTTTGTCTTTCTAAGAAAGCACACAAAAACAACCCTAACGGTCTCTTTTTAACTGGATTTAACCCTCGAAATTTACACAAGCTTAGAGCATTTAACTAGCCGGCTGCCGTGGCCCGGCTACTTAAATGCTAGCTTTGTGTTAAATTTTCAGGGTTAAAAATCCGAAAAATGCAAATTTACACCAAGCTTAGCATTTAACGTAGCCGGGCCACGGCAGCGCTTTGTTAAAAAGCACGGCAAAAGCAACCCTAACCTCTCTTACTTTTGGACTGTTTTAACCCTCAATTTGCACCACGCGTCGCATTAACGTAACTGGTTCACGTCAGCGCTTTTTTTCCTATAGGCCATTGCGGATCTTTTCCTTACGGCAAAGATTCCTCACGTTTTACTACTAGGCCGTTAGCGTGAACCACCGCGAAATTGGCGGGGAAGCTTAACTCACTTACGCGTAGACATTTTACCTAATAGGCCTTGTGAATCCTCATATTTCGCCGTTGACCACATAGAATTTTTGTTAGAATTCAATTTGCTATAGTTACATTAGAATGCTTCTAAATGATTTTTGGGACGTTTTTCCGCTCTGGGTACACTTTGGTTCTGATTAATTCTCGGCCGTTTTCCCCTCAAGTTGCAAATGCTTCTCATTCATCTGGCAGTTTTTCCCCTAGGAGGCCAATGCTTTTAATTGCATCGGGACGTCTTTCCCGTACATGATGCGATTCTTTTAAATGCATCTGGGACCCTCCCCGGAAAATGATGCGAAATGCTTTAATGCATTTGGGACGTCTTCCCGTAAAATGACGCGATGCTTTTGATGCAGCTGGGACTCTTCTCTTCCCGAATAATGACTGGCGATGCATTTTTGATGCATCTGTGACGTCTTCCCGGAAATGACTCGATGCTTTTGAATGCATCTGGGACGTCTTCCGTAAAATGACGCGATGCTTTTCGTTGCATCTCGGCCGTTAGCGACTTAACGTTACTTATATTTCCTGTCCGGGCAAACTTCCGAGTGGCATTCAAATCAAAATTTGCAAAAAAAATGCTTGCGAATGCTCTGGGCCGTGAACCAAAATTTAAAAAGCTTTAAAATGCATCTGGGCCGTCGCGGCAAAAGTACCCACCCGCGGTCCGGTTAGGGTTAATGGACAAATGTAGCGGGGGTGCCCCCCCGCCTGAAAACTGTTGGCAAGAATCCAGGAGGGGGAATTCCATAAACAGGGGTCAAAAATACAAACAAAAAAATGCTTGGATTGCTGTAAAAAGGTTAACCACCAGTGTTTGTCCTTGTCACAGAGGATTAAAAAATGTATAGTTTGTACTACTTACAACGATGGTTATCGAGATATAAGACAAAAAAAAAATCGTAAAATGTCAAAGTCAATGTTACCAAGGTTAAATTTGAAATATTGCTCCGATTTAATTAAGAAATGGGCTCAAATTGTTCATCCTTTCCCAAAATACTTGCAACAACAAAAACATTTTGTCAAACCGTCGAACATATTTGTAAAATTCGGAGAATCAATAGAGGTCAATGGGGTTGACCTTGTTAGTCATTATCTCGTAAACAAATACAAATGAGTCAGTACCAACTCTGTACTTTTGTTGCAATCCCTTGGAAAAAGGCTAACAATGTTTTAGACATTTCACAGAAATCGGTGCAATATTAAGATTAACCTTGCGATGAACCTTTGACATTTGACGATTTTTGTCTTATAGCTCCGTAACCATACCGTTGTAAGTAAGCAACTATATACTTTTTTAATCCTTGTGAAAAGACAAACCTTTGGTTTACCTTTTTTACCGCTCCATGCATTTTTTCTTTTTGACCCCTGTTTTCTAAATTTCCCACCTCCTGATTCTGCCCACACTTTTCAGGAGGGGCATCCCTGCGAAATTTGTTCATTAACTTCATAGAAGACAATCCACTGAAAATGAATGCTCTCTCTTCTCCACGGTCACGGAATTGCCCAAAATGAACCCAACTAATATACCCACAACTTTCATCATACGTGCACTCCATAACCACAAACTACCACAAAATTGATTGTGGTATATTGTGGTACTTAGGCTTAGTAGTTGATAAATCATAACTAACTGTACCAATTAAGAGGTAACTCCTTCATATACCCCCCAAAATACCACATAATAATAAACAACACAAACTTCGCCATAGGCCACAATGTACAAGGCTTGCCGAGAGAAATTGCGGACCCAGGGAATCTTGAAGTTATAGGCTACATGGCGCGGTGTGTGTGTGGGATGTACACACCATTTAAGTCATGATAAGATGCCCATACCACAACTAACCACAAAATATTGTAGATTCTGTAACTATCATATATACCACTGTACCACAATATTACATTGCGTGGTATTTTGTGGTCTAGAGCCTTGTTAGGGATAACATGATGATTTTACATGTAGGCCACATAATTGAGAGATTGTCACTCATCCATGCCATTCATCAACACCTTATGAATATGAAATTGCTTTCTGAACACCCTCAACAATGGGCATACTGATTTGCAATGCTGTTTGTTTATGTGATGTATCATGATATTTACATACCGTGCACAAAACCTCTCTTATTCCTTGATTTTTATGAATTGAGGCACTCGAGTGTAAATTCATTCAGTATTACAATGTAAGTGACATTTGAACTTAGTAGTCAAAACTTAAGTGATTTATGTTATGTTCACTGATATTCCACTGTTGTTTGAGGCAATTACAGCAGTAAACAAACCAACTTATGAGCCATGTGGACATATTTTTTACTTTTTCAATACCCTGTCTTTCATGGGTGACAGTATGGCCTCGTTCATGGTGCCCGGAGGAACCCCTTGTTTGATCCAGGGTTCGGAACTTCCGGAAGAAACCTATGTCTTCTTTCCTTCTCGGAAGAATTAAGAACTGGGAAAAAGGTGTTTCTTCCCAGTTTCTTCTTTCTCCGGACGAAACTGGAAAGAATTGGAAGAAACTGGAAAAATAAAAATGTAATTGACAACATTTATTACAAATTACCCATATTCCATCTGCTTGCACTTCAATCATCAAGGCTACTTTCGTTACTTAAATTTTATAACTCGTTGGGTTTTTTTTTCAAATTATTTACAAGTTTATGGCATGTTAGTATACCTTGCCCAGTATATAGTAAAATTTGTTCACCATTTTGTGTTTTGACTTGCTATCAATTAATCCAGATGATAATTGTAACTTTTTCCAAGTCTTATCCTTTGCACATTTATACTATCACAGGTTTGTAAATTGTAGATGCACAATGAAAAAACTGTTAAAATCTGTTATGGGGCCAATTTGTTAATTTTAAAATACAAATCTAAAGTAGCACCCATTGAGTGTTCTTTTGTTTGTAATGCTAGTGGGAGAACCTGGATTAGGGAGACTTAACATTTTTGAAGATGTTCGAAAGTCTTTACAAGGAGACTCTGCTTGCCGTGCTGGTGTCAAAGTGAGAATCAGTTTCTTCTTTAGTATTTTTTATATTTAGGCCTTGTGAAAAATGTGAGATTAAGTTCAATTATGCCATTGCATGGGGTAGGTTAAGGGGGGTCCCTGAAGGTTATTTTGAATTATTCACATATCTTCACTGTATAATATAAATACCAAAACTGTAAGTCAATTTGCTTTAAAATATAAAATTTTAAACTGGACTTTTTTAGTTTCTTCCGCTTCAGTGGAAAACTGGAAAACCCGTTTCGTCCAAGTGGGAAAAACCGCGGAACAACGCGGTTTTCCGCCTGTGGAAGACCTGGCAAACCCTGATATCCATGTAGGAAACATGGCGAACTTGTATTTACGCAATGCGTAATATTCCCCGCCGATGTCGCGATCACTAATAGTGACAAGTTAAACTACACAGACCACAACCCTCCTTTAAATCTGGCCAACACTCCCTTAAATCGGGACCACTAGACCAACCCCACCCTAGATACACCATGCAATGTCCTTCCATCCAGCAAAATAAGTTTTCACCATTTCTTGCCTAAATTATACACAACTCACAAAAGCAAATCGTCAATGCACAACTCTAATAACCATAACCACATCGATTACTCCATCATAACGCACAAATACTCTAATGTCAAGGGTCCAATGTCACACCCACCAAATGGCCAAAGTTTGACCTTCGTTTTGTGAATGTTGACTTTTTTGGCCTTCCCTGGCCACACCTCTGTCAGAACAGGGAGAGACCCTGGGGGATGAATTACATGGTTATAGGGGATGTGCCCTTCTACAATGTATCCAATTTGACTAACTAGAAACAAAGATACAGCCAAATGTTGAACTTTATGTGCATATTGACCTTTTTTTATTCCCTACCCCTGCCAGACCCATGGGAGGAACCCCGGTGAATTGAGTACATGGTTAGTAGGGGATTTGTGCCCTCACAATATTTCCAAATTTGGGACTACTCTATCTTCATCTAGAACAAAGATACACCAACTGGTGACTTTAATCTTTTTTTATATTTCACTACCCTCACAGCCCGGGGAGACCCCATGGTTAGTAGGGGCTTGTGCCCTCCTATCATATACCCTATTTTGGCTATTCTAGCTCCAATCTTGAAAAAAAGATATGGGCAAAATGTTGACCTGTTTGTGCAATATTATCTTCTTTTTCCCTACCCTCTGACAGACCCAGAAGAGGACCCTGGGGAATGAATTACATGGTTAGAGAAGGGGCCTTTCCCTCTACAATATACCGCAAGTTTTGGCTTACCCTACTCATCTAGAACAAAGATATGGCCAATTTTCAGGGTTAACATTTTTTCTCCATTTTTTCTCACAGACATACAGCAAAAGTTGCAGATATAATCGCCGGCACAATTCCTTTACTGAAATGGTTGTCTACATATGTGCGCGAGAGTTGCTGCTGTAACTCCCACTATTGTATTTCCTTTGTAGTAGGGTTATAAATCACGATCCCATTCTAGAAAGTTTGGGGAAGAGGTTTGAAGATGTTTTTCTTTCTATCTATCGTTTGGAGGGTGCTGAATCAGGATTTTTGGGGTCCAACCTCTGGGAAATGTGGGGAACTTTGTAAAATAAAAGGGCGTAAATTTAGTACAGGGTCAATTTGAAATCACGTCCAATTGTGTTTTAAATGTACACCAATGTTTTTGTCCTCATTAAAGGATTAAAAAAAGTATATGTTTTGGTATGGTTCCGACCTTAAGTTACATGGCTACAGCCCTGACAAGGGTCAAGGTCATTCTGGTGAAAAAAAATCCAATGCTCCAATTTTGTTGAGACCGGTGTCATTATTTGCTCTGGTCATACTGAAGCCGAATTATTAATTCAATTCTTTGGGTGACAGCTCTGTGTACAATTTGAGGTCAAGTTTTGGTGCCCCATAGACCCAGTAGACCCTTGTTACATTTTGCCCACGAAATTACGAAACCAATGCCAACCATTGTAAACTAAGGCAAGACGAACAATTTGACACCAGTTTCCAACAAAATCGGCGCAACTGGGTAACGTTTACCCAGGATGACCCTTGAACCTTATAGGGCTGTACCTGCTTAACTAAAGTCGGAACCTGCTAAACCTAATACTTTTTTTAATCCTTATAATGAGCCGAACTTGTGTACATTTCAACACAATTTTGACTTGATTTCAAATTTACCCCTGTACTAATTTTACCCCCTTATTTACAAAGTTCCCACATTTCCCAGAGGTTGGAGGACCCAAAAATGCTGATTCCAGCACCCTTCAAACTAATATAAACACTCTTCAAACCTTCTTCCCCAAACTTCAGAAGGGATTCTGATTAACCTAACTATTGCTGCGTTGTCATGGTTCTGTTGGCGAATGCTGGCGTAGTCTTGACTCGGAGAAAAGGAATATGACAGAGAGTATAAGTCTACCTAGTACCTGTAAAACGGACCACCAACTTGCCAACATTCAAGACAGTTACCAGTCAAATTTATGCTCAATCGTGTCAATATAAATCCCCGGGTATATCCTTACCATTGACATGTAAAGTTGTACTACTGTTACGAAAGCCACTGATAAACTTTTTCAGACATATAGGTGTCCATGGGTCAAAGGTCAAAAGGACAAGTCAGAGAGCTCAGTTTTATATTTATATTTATTGGACCAGGCAAGATTAAGCATGTGCCAATGAATGTTTGTTAATGTTAGGCAACAGACGGTTATATCATTAACCTAATATTATGAAAAGTCATAATCTTCCCTAAAAATAGTTTCTTGATTTTTTTCCAAAATTGCGCTATTGACTATATGATCACTATAATTATAAGATCAATGGAGGCCGCAAATGGCAGAATGGAGGAGATGACTGTTTGCCTAGCCCGAGGTTGATTGGCTTTTCCGCTACGATAGCCCCGACTATCTTCTCTCCATAGAGCCAGAGAGGTAGTTCATTCAAATACCGGGAGTCCACTGTGCACAAAGTCAAGAATGTGGTAGTACTACTAGTCTATCTATTGCGGACATGAAATCCGATCCTAATATGTAAACTTTATGTCTTAGCATCCATATAGCTCAATTTTAAAAATACAAACGGTGCACAGCTCATGCTTAATCCGTGAAATGTTGAACTTGACCCTAAACTAAAGCACCGAAAACTTGAACAAATAATAGCTAACCAGTCGCCTCCCACGTCCGGGTATATGTTCGTAAATTATGGTAATCAGCGAAAATAAGAGTGCTCGTGCCTATTCTAAGGAAAAATAAACCTGGGAACAATCAAGGGGTGACTCATGTCTAGTGGGGCGACTGCTATGTTTTTACAATTGGGATTTTAACGGTTAAGAAATCACCGTTTCAAAATAATCCAGATTTAACCATGAATGGAAAATTAGTAAAGGAAAAACGTGCGTATAATATAAATATATAGGAGGTACAAAAAGCGGTAAGCCCTGCAAGGGATGAATTTAGTATTCTGGCCACCACTTACAATTCGGAACTGTATTAGGGTTTATTCTGTTAACGTTGCCAGATTCGTGCCTGTGGAGATACTAAATTCTTTCCATTTAAATAAGTGCGGTTTCTTACTGATTCTGAATTTGCTTATTCCGCCAATGGAACCGCTGCGCACCCAACCCGGCTTTTTCAATACACTCCCGTGTGTAGCGTTGTAGACAGAAGGCTAACTGACAGGGTGGACGTCCGGTCACATCAAGCTTTGGGTTCTACTGTTGGGCTTTGTTATCTTACAAGTCGCATTTCGATCGTTGGGGGGGGGGATTGTTGACTGTGTATTGATCTACTGATCAAGCGCGCTGTCTTTAGTGCTCACTTACCTGAAGCCATACACATTCACATTGACAATAAATAATTGTAGACAACTACATTTTCTCACAATCTTCAACTCCACAATCCTCTTTACGTTGATCTCTGCAGTAATTTTTTTTAATGCATCGGCAGTTGTATTGTTACTTAGAACATAATTTTATGGACTCTGAAAATCAAATGTTTTATTTACTATTTAGAAAATTACCAGGAAATGTACGTAAAAAATTATGTTTCACCAAAAATACGCAATTCGGATGGTAATAATTTAAAACAAAACAAAAATACTGGAATAATAAATGCAGAGAAGATGCAATTCTCTGATAAATGTTAGTTATGTTACTGCAAAGATCCTAAAAATGAATAAATAAAACAAAGGAAAAATAAAAAACTAGGCGGCTGTAACAAGTATTAGATATAAAATATATAAATTAAATAACCAAATAGGCATAGGCCCCCGTTAAAAGGAAAATACGGACATCTCGGTGTAACCCAACTCTTTGTAAACAGATCAAGAGTCAAATTCGTGTCTGCCATTTGGTCACCGCGGGCGCACACACACACACACCACGGGCCTACACAGGCACGGACAAGAGACCACGTAACAGCAATGTTTGTAAAACATGTTAGGGCCTGGTTCTTGAAATAGGTCGGCCTGACTGTAACACACGGAGAAAATGTATCTGTTAGAGTTTTAATACTATGGGCCATAACGATTCGCAGGAATGGATCGCAGGCAGCAAAAGAAGTGACGTAGCATAGCCTAGATCTATTATGAAAAAGTAAGGATGTAATGGTCTACTAGACAGGTCCGATCGATTTCGTTTTATACGATGTGATCAAGGATCGAAGGTGATCTTCGTTATAAACCCATCAATTTAAGCTTGAGTGACGGCTCTTGGTGGACGTCCTGCCCTGTTGTTAGCCTTTGTCGTTGTAGGATGGGGGGTAGGTCCGGACGACGTGCACGCTACGGAACGGAGCTAATGTTTGACCAGGGTGAGCCTGTTGAATTCGGAAGCCTTGAAATTCTTCGTGAAACAAAAACTCGTACCAACTGGACAATGACCGGAATCGTTAATTGTCCAAATGCGAAAATAGGAAGCTTTATGAAATTCTTCAGATTAGTCCACCCGTGATGTAAGCTTACCTGACAAGAAAACTAAAATCTCCTCTTCTCTTTTCGAAATCACGTCAACATTCTCTAGATTATTTTCTTTGCATACTACACCGCGCCCAAAATAGGGGAAACGAACTGACTGTAAGTATTTGAAATGTAACAGTTAACGCGAAACAGCAGTGAACGGACGAACGGCCACGGGCGCAGACAAGAGAAGGTAAGGCCCTTGAAAATCGATTTTAGTTCTCGTCCCCGCCCGCGTTATGATTGTTGGCGGCCGCGTAGCGGACGACAATTCTGAAAATAATAATTATTTTGAAAAATTCTGTTCAAGCAGAACACCGTTCAGTCGATTTGAATTTTGGTAGGAAACCTGTCTTGGAAGTCTCGGAAATGAGTGTAAAAATAGACCCAATATTGTCGTATTCGCCAATCCCCTGTAGGTTCATTTCTACTGGAAAAATACCATGTAGCCAAATAAATAATAATGAAATAGTTCCCTCATATGGGCTGAAAAAAATTGACGAGGAAAACTATATTGCGTTTCAAGGGCCTTTAACAAAAGCAGCACAAAAATCGTGACGCCTCTAAAAAAATAAATAAAATAAATCAATAAAAATTTAAAAATTAAAAAAAAAGCATTAAAAAAAATTGCTTTTATTTTCACCACATTGTGCCGTGCTCGTGTTTGAAGAGCTTTGAAGGGATTTTTGAAGCCCGGATTGAAGTTCCATAAAGTAACCAGAACTTTTTTGTTCTACGAATAAACTCCATAAATATTCCACTAGGGTCTTATAGACAAAACAAAAAGGTTTAGCATGAGAATTTTTGTGGAACCTTAAAACTTAGGCATGCCCCAATTTTTTCCAACCCGGGTTTTTTCAATATTTGGAATGCTAGGCCAGCTTAGGCCTATTATATTGCTGTTCACGAATGCCTGATCGCGTATTAGGTATAAGAAAGCTTAATAAGATGAGTCAGTATTTTCTGCGTGCAGAAAGAAATAAAGCATGCTTTCTGGAGGGACGGGTACGCTAGCAGGTAAGTTCAAAATCGTTTTCGGTTTTCTTTGTATTTTTTTGTCCAATAAACCTTCGAAACGTTCTCGGCATGTGTGTATCAGGCTACAACATTTAAACAACGGATCAAACGCAAATTGAGAATGAGCATGTGAGCGGACATTTGCGGGAAATTTGCTCCCTCAAAATATAGCCCTTATATACATGTAAGTCCCTGAAATTTAGGGAGTGTCATTATTTACGAAAGGGGGGGGGGATGGAGGAAATCAGGGGTGGGACACGAAAATTTTTTTAAAATTGGGGGGACCCGAAATTTTTGGTGGCAGAGACGGGGGGACACGAAATTTTTGTTAAAGCCATCACAAAAAAATGAAACTGTGATGATTGAAAAATGAAAATTGTTGTTTTTATGAAACTAAATACAAATTTGTTTTTCACCATTTTGGGAATAAGACTGATCTCATAAAAATAAAACTTATTAAGAGGTTGTGGTGTAAAGAGGCTAGAAAGATGTAGCTATGACTTGAAAAGGCAGCTAAGTTTGTAGGTAAATCTTTCTTTTTAACTCAGGTGTATAATTTCAGAAAATAGAAATATCATCCTGGACGTTGTAGATCTGTATAGTTTTAAATATGCATTGTGCTCAAAATATCAACATTCATGTTTTCACATACAAGAGACAAAAAGACAAACCCATGATTGTAAAACATGAATTTAAATAACAATCTTTTTTTTATAAAAAAGAGAGGTATTTATTGTTAATGCATTTCAAAGACCCTGACATACCACTGTTGTTACACTACAGGTAGCTTTTCATATGAAATGCATCATGTATGACAGAAAACTTCATGCATAATCATAAAGTGTGTGATTTTTGACTGCCCATTGCCCCAATCTGAATGGCGGGTATTAATTTTCACAGTATAAATGAATGCTAAACATTAATAATTTGAATTACAAAGCCCACATGGGAATTTTATTTAAGTAAAAAAAGGTAAAGTGTCGTGCCGAGCAAGTTCGTGCGCAGAGTGCCCAATATCTCCTTCCTGGACAGTTTGGCAGACCCTCATATTATTTTTGCTGGGGGGTTCGGCCCACTCCTCCCGCACATAGCGAGTCTGTAACCTTCCCAGCATTGAATAAGTGGTATTAGCCAGGAGTTAATTAGGTAAAGCGCTTACTCAAGGGCGAACCACGTTGGCTGCAGGTGGGTCTCCGAACCAATAACCTTTATCCAATACTTTAGGCCCTTGGTATCTTGTATCCATTGCTGGGATCCAGGCTTCACCCAAGGCCAGATTCAAAATTAAAATAGAGCATAAAATAAAACGGTGATAGGAAAAGGTGGCATATGATGACAGAATTATAAACTAAATGATTTGGGGCTGTGGCTATCACCCATTATAGGCAAAAATGTAAAAGTATTCCATCTGAGAATCAATCCTCGGTTTGCAGATTTACAATACGTTACACCCAAAATTTCAGACTGTATAATAAAAAAATTGGGTATTATGATCATCATCATGCTGCAATCTTAAAGGTCCATGGCCCGATCGCTAATAGCCTCGTCCCCAGAACTCCAGATTTTAACCGGAAGTGGTCAAAATTTTGGTCAGAAGAAGCTACTATTTTCCTAATGTTACCCTGTGAAATCTTAGGGCTAAGGATGTTTGGTTTGGATAGTTATGAGTGAAAAATGTGCCCCATTGTGGTCGCCCAATATTAATTTACACCGTACTTATATAGGACTTACAAAATCACGTTTTTATCTCTCACATCAAAACGGATGGAAAATATCGCCGTGAAACTTTACATGGGGAGTTTTGGGGTGGAAAGCCACTCTATCAAGATGAAAAACTTCACATACTTAAATCGGGCCTCTCATTAAATTAGGCCATTCCATTATTACCAACTTTTCCAATTGCTTGTTGTATTGATCTTTACTACTGAGGAAAGGAATTGTACAATATCCTTGACCAACAACCACCTATATGTTAAACGCAACTCACAACGTCAAAGACAATGATACAGGACAGTGCTCACAACAGTGATAATGTCACTGAAAAAAAGATCATTTTG
>JAMKCH010036173.1:0-14472 GCA_023653785.1 Ophioderma brevispina
GCTGTTCCGCTTATGTCCGGGCGTATGACTACCGCTTTCAGTACCATTGTTTGCTCACCTCCTCCTCGGGGTCGGTGCTACTCAGCGTGCACTAAGTATATATTTGCATCATTAGAGTAGTATTTCCCCCTCCGCAATAGACATTAATCCTATTGCAAATATGTTTAGAAGGAGGGGGAAAATACTTACCTAAATGTGCATCCCGACCCTCCCATCTCCTCCCCCTGAGCAAAAACGATTGTTCTCAGTTTGCGTTGGAGAAAAGAGGAATGGTTAGGGTAGTGTTGGGCAATGTTTGTGACTGATTGTGGGGATGGGCGGTATGTCTACTTACGGTGGTAAATTTATATATACATTAACTTTCGGAAATATTCCGGCATCTTTCGAGAAAGTGCACTAAGTATATTTTGCAATCATTAGTAAGTATTTTCCCCCTCCTTTCTAGACATATTTGCAATAGGCATTTAATTTTTAACGGGCATTAAAACAACAAGAAAGGAACTGTCCACCACCCGTAACAGACAATCGACACCCGTTGAATGCAAAAATGCAACATCAACCAACGAGAACGCAACGTGGCAGGTGTGCGTGAACGCTAAGCAAACGCAGTATGAACGCGAGTGCTCAAAAACCTAAAAATAATTGTCAATACGCAGCGCGTACTGCCTGGGTTCAAATTGTCGAAAAACCTTGGCATCAGCCATGAAATTGCTTACATTTTCACAACACTTGTTTAAGAATATATGTTACTGAAATGGTACTATTTCCATATCTTTAAAAAAAAAACAACTGAAAACAACACATGAGTACGTGTATGGTCGGGCCTGGACCAATAATTGTCCTGAAGTGGATGTGGCAATTGAACCATGCCTAGGGTAGTCATCATTGGTCAGAGTACAGTGGGCTCCTCTCTGAACAAGTTTAATTCCAAAGCTGCCGTACCGAACCTTGGAAATAACTGCCTTTGTTTACTAGTTTCAACATAGGCAGACCACTGACACGGTATTGTGTCATGATGATCATGCACATTATGCGCGTGACTGTTACTTTAAAGAAACTGTATTAAAATGTTGTGTCATTACTATTAATTATCAGTTGCACTATTCATATTACATCATTTAGATGCTGAATAGAACAAAATCCCAATTTAGTCTGTGCAGAAGAAGTGAAATACGATTAACACACTTGAAAAAATGTTAACTTCCAATAGTGTTTTTGTGTACCGCTTCCCCCGCCTCCGCTTCCCCCCGCCCCTCCACCACCCTGCCCATCATGAATTCTTTTAGTCATTGTGTCATTTTAAAAATTCTAGAGTATGCCCATTACAGGTCGTGAGGTGCATTTATTTAGCTTAAAATGAGACCAAAAGCCTAGCAATAGAGCAATACCGTCATGTGTGGCAGAGATATCATCAATTCATTCAATTCGAATTTGGAAAAATGTAACCAAAGCACCACCTTTTTTGGGTTGCGAGTTCAAGAACATGGCCAAATGGGCCAGGGTAGGAGGACATAAGGTCCATTAAAGTGATATCCCCTGCTCTGGTCCCAGAGTCTTGCAGAAATTGGCGCCCTTGTATCCTGTTGGTCGGTACCGTTGGTATTAGAGATTAACCACTATTTGTATCGGAACAATAGGATCGGGGGGTCCACGATTTTGCAAAATAGGCGAAAAAAAATCGGAATCGCCAAAAATGTCAGAGGCTGCTGATTCTCAGCTGGATGTACTAAATGAATGAATGGGATGAAGTATAATGGGTATTTTTTCCAATTTTTGAAGTATAAACCTGAGACAAGAATTGCTCAGAAAAAGGTTCCCGTTTCTTTCCAAAATTTCCTCAATTTTCTCTCGTACTTCTGAAAAATTGCAGAAAACAGTTTGTTGATTATAATCATGGGTGCCAATTCCACAGTTTAAAAATTTTAACTCGGTGGTGCGATCTCAATAATATTGGCCAACTCGTTGGATCGATCGGTGGAATCGGCCGATACTAACAATAATGAATATCGGGCATCGATCGGCAGAGGGAAACCCGGATCGTTAGATCTCCATGTTGGATAGGTGTCACAAATTGAATTCTGCCGCCTATTGTCAATTACTGTTGTTCCAAGTTACATACTCCCTGGCATGAAAAGTTCCTAACGCATGGATTATGAAAGTCCACAAAATAATGCTTGCAACAAAATTACTTGCCGAAATGACTTGTGTACACACCATCGGCAATTATATCCTTGAGCTGTATCTTTAAAATTTCAGTGCACATGTATCTTTAGTCAGATCAAGATTGATTAAATACAAGAAAACTCTTCCAGCACTCCATTGACTATCCATTAATAAGTTTCTCCCAAGTTGCAGAGTGAGCCTGTGTGTGCCAACGACCGACAACACCGGCAGCAATGGTCTGTTTTAGAGAGAATGACACTATTTTGTTCTGTGTAAATTAGAAGTACTTCGTTCGTGTCGTGTCCCCAAGTCATTCGTAATGGACTTACGAAATGCTATTCGTTAATTAGTTAATTAGAATTAACTAATCATGGTCAAAAGAAACAATTCCACTAAAAAAATCAGGCTGTGTTTAGCTCTGGGGATACCACCATAAGCACACACTGAACACATGCAACAAGGCCTCCGGTAAGTACATGTACTCATATAATTTTGCCTAAGGGCAAATTCTTTTAACATACACAAAATACTAACACTTAAGGTCTTATTTTCCCATTCCAACGGGTCAAGTCGGCATCAGATTACCTGGAAATACATGTTGTTTCAGAGCAAATATCAGATTAACCTTTTAGTTCTTGATAAAATAGATGTTGTTTTCAATTAGGTAAGTAGTACCGTAGTAGAAAATCTACTACGTACTAGCAATTAGGGAGGAGGGGGAAAATTGACTTGGGCCTTCTGAAATACTAGGCTGCTTGACTGACCTACCATAAAACATTGAACCCCACCAGTTTCATCATGTCCATACAGCAATCCCCATTTGACTCCTTTGACCTGAAAGACTACCCCTGATTACCTTTGATCCACTAACCGATACAAACTCGGCCTTCGTTCAGTCAAGGGGCACCCACCCACGTGCGATCCTGGGTCCCCTCTGAGAAAACAGACACGATCAGACAGACAGATCACCAGATCTCAGCCTGGTATTAATGCGACCCCCCTTCAAAGAACTGACAACCCTGAAGGTATGTTAAATTTAGTTGCATTTAGTGGTAAATGCAGTGGTCTTGAATAATGGTTTCTCTATAGTTCAATGAGTTTTTTTTTTAACAGGGATGGTCCTAAATCAATGCCATGTTGACGGTTGTACTTAAGTGCATGTTGCCAATATTTACGTGAACTACTTCTTGTATTTTGGAGACCGCTCACTGTTTCCTTCCTAATTACCATTTCGTACTTTTGTTATGTTTTGTGTAATTCAATTAAATAAGTGCCAAGAATTGGGGGGAACTGTGGTGAAAATACATGTATTGGTGTGATCAGAATATTTCTGTATACCAAGTTTTAGAAAAGCTAAAAGTTGGGGGGCTTTGGTAACAATTGACTTGGCAAATTCTACCACTGTAGCCTTCAACTGCCATTATTTTTAGATTTCATACCACTTGGGCAATGCACTTTTCGAATAAATTTGAGTTAAAATAATAAACAATGGCCCTTTTAAGCTCTTCCATGTTTCTAGGTTAAAGTAGAGATAACTAGGCCACAAAGTACATGTACCACTAAATTTTATTAACTTTAAATGTTACTAATGCGTAATGTGAGTTTGTCGCACTTGTAATCAGTTGCTTTTGGCTAATGGGTGATCTTACGAACAAGCCATTTGTGTGCAGAGGTATACTGTACGGACATAAATAGATGTTCCACTTACTCCAACTGAGCATATTAATGTACATCTGTTTGAATCATTTAACAACTGGAAAACCAGTCTGAGTGACATTTACCAAGGGCTATGCGCAATTCACACTCCATATCTAGAGTTAAATACTCTTGAACACGGCATTTCAACTCTTTGAAACGTAATCTAAGAGTGAGGTCACTCCTCAATTTTCTGTTCTCAGTGATATTCAATTCAGGTGTCGCTCTTTTGATCGACTTGCCATTTCACTCGTGAGAATTTTTCTCCAAAGTGAATCTCCGATTAGAAAAAAGCTGTACAAATGAATATGTGATACGTGATGCCCTTTTACTTACAGGTGGTTTATCTAAAGTGGCTAATTGTATATCTTTATACAATGTACAAAGAGGGTCTAAATCACTTGTATGTGCAGGGATCATAATAACTAGACTAGACTATTTTAATGCTTGAATCATTCGATTCAGTCGTAGTTATCTGCACAAGAAAAGCTGATAGCTAGTACATGTACCGTATTCGAAACCTATTTGTCGCCCCGGCGCTTAAGTCACCTCTTTTTAGGGGGGCGGCTAATTTTGGTACACTTGCGTAAGTTACTTATGACCGCAAAATCCATTACGAAAGTTTTTTCTTTAACAACACGCCGCTGCCTACACCTAACTTCTATGTATGCATTGGTACGTTTCTTTAACCTTCACAATGCTTTAACTTTAAAACTAAAGGATTTTTTTAATGAAAAGGTTAGCAGAATAGTATCCAGAGTTGATAATCGGAGGCCTCCCACGTGAGCACGTCTCGCTTTAGTTTATTACAGCATGATTAGCAGCTCAGATTAGCAAGGTAGTTTTCGCCATGCCCAAGGGAGATTAAACCCTAAAGCCGCAGCCTCAGAAAAATCGAAATGTCCCGCTAAACCTTATGTAGAGCTGTAAGTGTCGGCGAACTTTTATTATATCTAGACAAAAAACGATCAATTTTAAGAGATTGGACATAAAACAAAACAAAAAAAATAACATGGGAACAATTTTAGTACAAAGTACTCACTTTCATAAAATTTTATCGGACCAATTAGATATGCAATGGGTAAATCCCAATCTCCGAGAAACTTGTTCCATCGAGATCTTCATTTTCTGGAAAGGGCCCGGCGATTAGCTTGTGTGGTATCAAATAAATATGCCGTCGCATATATCTCGGCGTCCCAAGCAGTTCTTTTGGTATTCACATTGTAACTTCTGTACTATGTGAAATTATTTGTCTCGCAGTCAATCGTCATATGTTTTATCATGGATTTATCGTGTCACATACTTCAAAATTTTAATTTTGGAAATTAAACGTACAAACATTACTTGGAAGTTGAAAATCATGAATGATATGAGCCGAAGGGGAAACTGTATTTTTTGGCATTGTATTTTGGAAGGTCACATCGCATGTTTCACATGAAAGGCAGGTATTTGTAGTACTACGTATGATAATAATATAACACGTCAATAACGAATGTCGAATGTGATTGCCAAAGATAATGTACGTGTACCCGTTCGGATGCATGATTGACAATTTTTTGTTTGTCCGCTGTACATGTCACCATCGGGTATAGCAGTACGTGAGTCGCAGCAGGTCTCAAAGATCAATTTCTTTAATATACATCAAACATATCGTGAAATAACAATGAAAGACTATATACAACATATACAACATTGCATTTTAAATTGTTGGCAGCTTTTGAGCTCCAAACAGTGTCCTCAAATTGTGAGAGCCATTTTAACCGTTAATGATTTCCGAAATTGATAACAGCACCTGCCATCCGGTTTACCTCCAATCTTTTAACCCTCAGAAATCTAAAACTTCTTCGAGTCTACCAGTTACCTTGCCGTGTCTCCTATTTTTGATCGATCTCTTCGCTTCTTTCCGTTTAACGCCGAACCAGTATGTTGGATATTTCCTAGTATAAATGCATTAAACACGCGTCGGAATGACGACCGCACCATAGCAATTGCGTGAAGTAGCCGTCTTGAATTTCTTCCATATACTTTGATAGTCGCAGTATGGGCTACAGTTTGGATGTATTTACCATGTTTGCAGTGTTATATATAACCCTTGAAAAAAATGTCAAGAGTAAAGCCTGAGAATCGTCGAAAGGTAACTAGTACACTAAAAAAAATCCGGGATCCACGTGGATCGTTTCCAGATCATTGACCTCTCCGAAATGAGGGCGTTAATTGAACATGTTTTTGCAAGTCCGCAATGGGCCGAGGGGACGCTTATAAGGGGAGGGCTCTAAATAGGTCGAATAACGGACATTGTAAAATATCAAGTTGCGCAGATAAATGCCAAATGGCCCCTCCACCACTTTTAAATTGTTCCCCGCTGCTGATCCAGAGGCCAAGGCTACCTGGATGTGCCCCAATGGGAAAAGCAAGCAATCTTTAAAAAAAAGTGTTTACACTCATTGGCTGGTAAAGACCCTATCAAGTGATTTGACAAATCAATCAACCAAAAAGCATCAAAATCAGGATTTTTGCATGTCTTGAACTAGTAGTGGTATTCTAACATACCCTGCAAGTGATACACAAACGCAGCCTAAAGACAATCGGTTATTTTAGTTATAATGTCCCTAAAGACACTTTCTACAACACGTAATTGAATGAGATTCGTATCTTTGAACACTGCCGTTTTCTTCCTTTTCTGTTAATATCTTCATTGGAAAAGGTTAATTATGAGAATTCTACAGACTTATCCTTTACTTTAAAACTATTCCTGCAAATTTCAAATAAGTTTCACTCTGTCGGATAAATCACTGAAGTGTCTTTAAAGAAACTGATGTCACAAATCCAATCATCTACATACATGTAACAGTGTGATGAATGCCGGATGTGGGATGTTGCCTCAGCCACGCACACCTACCCTTGACCCATCTACACAAAACTACAAAAGTACATTGAAATTTTGCTTGGGAACTTTTAGGACTATCTCAACATGTTCACAACATTTCACAATGCTTTACTTAACTATGTGACAATAAATGTGTGTTGACTCGCCTAAAAACGTTTATTTTCACCACTCACTGGTTTTAATGTAAAAGATGTGCAGCTCAGTGTACATTACCTTCACTATCAGTTACAATGTGCTCATCCACCAGGACACAGTTTCAGTGGATTGTACTTGTTAATTTTGTACATGCTTGAAGAACTGACCTTGTGTGATCGGGTATCATATATCATACCCAAAAACCATGGTTGTATTTTCTAAATACAATTGTGAAGAAAGCTACTGACTGTGCACGGGAATCTGGAGATTTTAACTAGCTCATAGTGATTGTCGTGTACATGTCACTGACGACCTTTAGATTTCAGTTTCTTCGCGTACAGATGCTTCTTCCACATCTTCAAGAAGATGAAGGTATCGGGATGTGCTTCTTGCGTGAAGTGTTTCTTGTCTTGTGTTCTCTTATGCATTTGTATCCGCATAAACCTGAATTCTGAAGGACTATCGGTTTGCCAGGTTACATGCAGCATCGTGTTCATTCTGTAATTTAATTACCTACATTTATACCCACACGTACATTGTACTCTAGCTCCTATCATGCTTTATTCTGGAAGTCCCAGGATGCAGAGTACAGGAACGCATTCCCTGCAAGACGAACTCTTTTACGACCGAACTAATGTATCTCATTGACCATTCATAAAGAATTTTGAAAGTCCATTTACCTACCTATTGACAGTTATCTTGTTCATCGTCAACCGCATCTGGTCCACATCTGCACTACAGGGCGGGTGTGTACCAACATGTACTTAGCAGGTTCAGCAATGACTCACGCTACATGCCATAAAAAGGGGACAATTCATGAGTTACGCCTATTAATTTATTTACTATCGGGAGGGGAGTAGATGAAAATTTTTCTTCATTCTTTTCCTTTTCTTTTTCACTGTTTATGTCTTTCTCTTTAGTTTCTCCCCACCCATTGCCATTAAAGGCTTCCCCAATTGCGGACACCACCCAGCAAACAAAACGGGTCTTATTATCACACCATAACGTAGCTGCCCTCCAACCTATTGCGTGGATAACAACACATTCTCTAAATAAGGTGAAAATGATATCCTAAATCCTTCCCATTACACCAATGCGTGGCAACGTCAGAGCTACAGCCCACCAAGATGTATTTACAATTCCGCCAAATTCATAGGCAATCCTGAGGATTATAGTTCAGTCTTCTTAAATATTCGGCCTTCTAAGAGGGTCACCCAATAAAGGGCCATTTATAATGTAATCATGTCCTTTTACATGACAGCATTTCATTCAAAAAAAACATTTTTACAAGAGTAATTTCACTCTTAGAACAAAAATCTTAGGGTGTAATTTCAAATTCGAAGAGTGAAACCCGCACATGACTGAATGTCACTGAGAACAACTTATTAGAGTGATTTCACTCTTAAAATCTTTTTCAAAGATGAAATGCAGATTTTATAAGACATTCCACTCTCAATTGGGGTGAAATTGGCTGCTGAATCCATGCAGTTTTTTTCATTTAAGCTCATTTTAGATGGCACAAAATAGTTTCTGTTTTGCAATTTGTAAACATAACATTTAGTGTCCATCAGCTCGTGGCATATAGTAATATTGTATGACTTTTATCGGTTGATCACAGAAAATATCGCCCTCGCCAAGAAAATATCAGGCCTGTCTTCGACTCGCATCGCCCGATAATTTGATAGTCCTCCTGAAGGTTTAGTCAACCTCATCCATCAAATATTATATAGGTGTTTTTTCTAGCCTTTAAAATAATTGTTTGCTATGCATTGGGTACATGAAATCAAATTAAAACAATACACAAATTTTTCACCTAGTATAAGAAATGGTCAATGGTCCTCATGGACATGTTCTGTTTAAAACCCCTACCACAATCTGATTGGCTCATTACATAACACATATGAGATACAGCCCCTAGGTAACCAATCAAAAGAGTGCTTATCTCAGGTGAAACCCTAACCACCACCATTCCTCAAGAATCTCTGATTTGCTCATGTGATTTACCCTAAACAACTTGTAAGCAATTATAAAAATTGCTTAGGATGTTCTTAGATAGGCAGGTTAGTGCCCCAGGTGTTTAAAGAAAGGCGGACTCCAAAATTTTCCTTCCCGAGGAAGGCGCCCCTCAATTTCAAACAATTGTGTTTTGTTGCATATACATTGCATGTCCAATCCATACAAACCTGTGGAAATAGCTAAGGTCAATCGAAGTCATTCATATAGAAAATCCAACTTGTGATAAATTTCTGGATCTGGAAATTTAGTTTACACAGTAATCCTATGCATTTCACTGTACACTACAATGTTTACTGCATGGAAACAAAAAATCCAATTACATCTCAACTTGGAATTGGGTTGGGCTTTTTTAAAGGGATATCTTTAGTTCTTGGTGACTATTTTCAATAAATACACAAAAAGTTAGATGTAAAAAAAAATCTCGAGGCAGCCTTCAGAGGAATGGTATTTATTTGGTTGAGGAAATAGGGCCACTATTTCCCGAGTTACTGGCTATGGGCCTATCACCCACACCTGAAGTGGGGGTCATAGCTCTTATAACCAGTTACCAAGGCAAATATGTGCCCTATTTCCCGATATAACCCATGTAGTATTTGTTTTATTAACCTCACTGTACCCTGGGATGAGTTTGTAGGGAACCGTTCATCTAATTCCCTAGGGAAATAGCTTACAGTGTAATAGGAATCAGCCAATAAATAGCAGATTATGTTTATGAATATTCATGAGGTGGTAATAAGAGGATTCTTATTGTTGCCCATGTTCCCCCCAAAAATACATTGATAAATGTTTGTTGCGGGCAGGTGTTGTTTTTGAAAGTGTATTTATTTTGAGCCCTGAACCAAATTATTTTAATTATTTGCAAATGTTTGTAGGTGCTAGGATTTTTTTTATCAAAAAGTCCTACATTATACAGTATAATATATTTTAATAATGGTTTCACATACTTCTTCTGAACAGTCTCTGAGAAATCTGAAGTCATGTTTGCAACCTTTTTATGTTCAAAAATTGAAGCGTGCATCATGAAGTTGCATTAGTGTCCCTCTAGTGAAATCACTCCGGTCTTAAAGTGCATTGTTTGACAGTTTGCTATGTAGGAGAGAGTTGGCTTACTGATAGCGGAAACCATTAAATAATAATTATGCAATGAAGTGAAATAGACCTGTAATATCTCAAATGATAGTTTTTGTTGTTTTTTAAGTGTCATGTCTTTATTGTGAAATCTGGTTCGTCAAGAAAGCAAGACTAGTATCTTGTGGGCAATAACATACTTGAGGATGAACATTTCCTAGACTAATTGAGGACCCAGAACTTCTAATTATTCAGGCTTTTGGATTTGGAACAAGTGTATCTTACATGCATGTAAGACAAGGTTTCCCAACCTAGGGGTCGCGACCCCTTTTGGGGTCACGGACCCCCAAGAAGGTGGTTGCGAAGTTAATTTAAATGAAAATGAAAGAACTTGTCCAAAGGCAGGAACATAATTGGCAAATAATATAATTTAAGCAAGCCAAACTGATTTTTGCAGTATTTGATTAATCAATTTTTATATTTGATTAGTAAATCAGTGTAAATTGTCACTTACAGGACTGTTCAAAGACCAAAATTGAACTCGATAGCGAAATTAGTCATGTCAAGCCAAACTGATTTTCAGTGTTTGATTAATCAATTGAATTTGAATTTTATTAATATTTCCACGTGCTTCGCGCGCAAATACAAATTGTCACTGATAAGACTGTTCAAAGACCAAAAATCAACACGATTGTAAGGAAATTAATGGGATTTTTTGCACACTTCGTGCGCACTTGTTTTAGAAATGGAGAGGACCATGCCCTTAGAAAGCCACAACCGAAATTTTTAAAGATTGCCCTTGCTTCCCTGTCATCAGTAGATTCAGAGCTTCCGGTAAATATAGGCGACCTTTTTGCAAGCCCCTTCCCCTGGCTTGCCACTGACGTACCTCTCCACAACACCTTTAATTTTTTCTTGACTGGTCAAATTTCTTTTTGAGAATATATTATTTTGAGTAATAGGGGTCGCCGCAAGTTAAGTGTCAAGAAATGGGGTCTCAGGACAAAAAGGTTGCGAAACCTGTGAAAATCTCATTTTGATCTCAACTTGACCAAAAAACACCTGTTCTCACAGAAGTGTACTTTTGTTGAGTTTCTGGTCATTGCAGACACAAAAGTGTAACAGATCTGGGATGGAAACTGAAAACGTTTTGTATGCAAGGAGGACCACGCTGAAGAAAACCAGCAAAGAAAAAAATCAGATGTCATCGTAATCTTTAGATTAAAATTCTCCAATGTTCACTGTTGCAGACATACGTAGTGGATGTAAAGTATTTCAATTTGTACATACATTGTACATGTACACACACTGAACTAAAGTATTGCAACATGCAGAAAAATTGACGTTATTTCATTTCTGCTCCACACAAGCACTGCACTTTTCTACCGTAAACATTTTAGAGTAAATCCTAACAAACCCGTGTAATTCATTTAGCAGCTATTTTGGAGTCATTTGTGGCATTCCTGTGTCTGTATTCCTTCTGGGGGTGCAATCGGCAAGTTATCGATCGCCAGCTCTTTTAATCTGCCATATTTAGGGAATATGGCATTCAATTAAAATGTTTTTTGCACTCTAGGATTCTGGAGAATAATTTGTTTGAAAAACCACAACTTTGACATTCAATGCACCATGTGTGGTTAACAACCGCTTCTACAATTTGAAATCATTTGTGATTATGAAATCTTTTTTCTGCATGTTGCAATACTTTTATACAGTGTGTGTATGTACGCAATTATGAAATGGCATGAACACAGATTCTGAAAGACAAAACTTTCAAAAATTTTCGAATGCATTTGTTTCAAACAAGTAGTAGTAGTACAGGGTGGTTGAAAGTTGTCAGTTTTGGGAATGTACTTCCATAACATCACTTTTGACCATTTTGTCATACTAACAAAAGCTGTTCATTCCATGAAATTCAATATTTTTCACAAAACTACATAGGGCTGTGTCTTCAAGGGTAATTATCTACCCACGGGTAATTCAGCACCAAATGATTTAACATAGATCCTAATGCAAGATTCCCTTAATTTTTTTAACCCATGTCTTAAAGGTGCTTGTTACGGTCGTCTTTGGGACCCCCCTAATTTAACCGGAAGTAGTATCAATTTTGATACCAGATGAAAGGCTGTATTTTTCTCATTGTCCTCCTGAAATTTCAGCTTCCAAATCTATTTCTTTCCCAAGATACTGACAAAAAACTGCCATATTTATGGTTAACCTTCAATATTAGCACAGTGTGAATAGGGCATTGCCATGGCTCGAAAAAGTGGGGAATTTAGGAAGCTCCTTCCCAGGAAAGTTGGCCATTTGGAGGGAAATTTATACATAAGATATAGTGGGAAATCTGTGAGAAATGCGACTATCTTTCTGGGAAATTTACATTTTTTCAACCCCTGGGCATTGCACTAGATGCATTATTGCATCTAGCATAAAAACTGCAAGTTTGTTTCCCACGGTAATTGTTGGTCACCATATACAAGTAGAGAACATAAGACAAAAAATCAGAACAAGCACCTTTAAACAACCACTTCATTATTTAGTGTCCAGAGCTAACAAACTTAAGAAAATATCCCGGGGGGGCCACTTGTATTCAAAGGTGGATATGATGCGTGAACATGGACTTTCAAAATGCACCCTAAACACGTATTTTCACCGACTAAAAAACAAGCTAAAACATACCCTAAACAAGTATTTTTATCTGTTTATGATACCCTCAACAAGTACGCAGTGCATTGAATCGTAAATATACCCTTTATTATCTTGCTTTGCTTTACTTCCCAAGTTCTGATTACAATATTTTGGATGATTTTGATCCCTGCTTAATGAGATATAACATGACAATTTCAGGGTTAAGAAAAAAACATACCCTTTTTTCCATATTTTGCTGTTTTTGACACCCTAAACGATGCACGCGCGTACATCGCCTGTTGGAAAAAAGACACCCTTTTTACGCGTTTTCTTGTTCACGCATCATATCCACCTTTGAATACAAGTGGCCCCCCCCCCCCGGGGAAAAAAAAAAAAAAAAAAAAAAAAAGATATAGTGGGAAATCTGTGAGAAATGCGACTATCTTTCTGGGAAATTTACATTTTTTCAACCCCTGGGCATTGCACTAGATGCATTATTGCATCTAGCATAAAAACTGCAAGTTTGTTTCCCACGGTAATTGTTGGTCACCATATACAAGTAGAGAACATGATAAGACAAAAAATCGGAACAAGCACCTTTAAACAACCACTTCATTATTTAGTGTCCAGAGCTAACAAACTTAAGAAAATATATTACATTAAAAATAACAGAAGTACTGTATAGTTGGCCCATATTTGCATCTTTATAAGTAAAAATGTTTGTGCTCGGACCTTATGTCGATATGCCTGGTAGGACCCCAAATACATGAGAATGAAACTAATTTTTAGTAAACAACATTCTAGCAATCTAGGGATTTTTGAAATGGCGCAAAAATTGAATATTGAAATCCATTTTTCTCAAAATTTCTTCTACGAACTAAAAGTTCGCAGAACAAAATTAAAATTCTTACCATATGCTGTATGGTAAAAATTGAAGGAATTTATTGATCAGGCAAAATAATGGCGATTTAGGGATTTTTCCCATGGAGCTCCACTGCAACCTCCAAAATCCCAACTCTAGTATCGAACATCAGTTTCGTGCATATATTAATAACAAAATGAATCACATTTTCAACTGTACAATTATAAAATTTTATTTGTACATATTTAACAATATTTTATAAAATCAACCATGAATTTTAAATATATTATGATAGTTACATTAGTTTACAATAATTGTTCTCAGTTTACATCAAATTGCCCAACTCCCAATTATTGGGTAGACGTTTCATATAGAAGTCCCAAGGATGCAAAAGAGGTATTACAATTGATTCTGTCATGCATGCGCTGTATGTTGTGCAGTAGCGCTTGACGGAATCAATGGCAATATCTCATTTGTATTTTTGGGATTTCTATATGAAACGTCTACCAATTATTACAGATATTTGGTTGATTCCTGTTTCCAAGTGGTGGGGATGACAGAGTTCTGTTCAGTTATATCATAAGTCTATGGAACAAAGGAATAGCTCAAGTTTGTCTTATCAATAAGATGTCCTTTTTTTAGACAAAATGGAACCATGTCTGGAAAAATTTGGGAATGGGAACCACATTCCAAGGAATTTTTTTGTATTTTGGAGGGAAATGTTTTCCTTTAAATAAAGAAATACATAATTGTAGGGAAATTTTGATTGTATTTACAGGAAATTTGTCATTTTCCCAGCCATGATTGGAACATGTTTTAGT
The DNA here is from genome assembly GCA_023653785.1 of Ophioderma brevispina. Lineage (NCBI taxonomy): Eukaryota > Metazoa > Echinodermata > Ophiuroidea > Amphilepidida > Ophiodermatidae > Ophioderma > Ophioderma brevispina. The sequence continues at coordinate 14,276 of JAMKCH010036173.1, forward strand.
TTTATGGGTGCATGTTTGGTTTTAGCAAATTGCAGTTGAACACCAGTTTGATTCCAGGAGAATCTCAAAAACTCAGAGCTATTACATTCCATCCACAATTTGTGTTCCAGGACCACATGTTTTTAATTAATTCGTCTCATAGCGGCGCTATTCATGATTATGTTTGCACTGCACTTGTTAATGATTTATTCAAATAT
>JAMKCH010036174.1:0-14901 GCA_023653785.1 Ophioderma brevispina
ACGTGTGGTCCAGTGATAATTCAGGACTTCATGAGCATTAGAACGTTAAAATTGTGAGTTCGAGCCCCATTGTGGCCACTGTTTTGTCCTTGGGCAAGATACTTTTAGTCTCAATTGCTTCGTTCCACCCAAGCGAATTGGGTAGCTGTTATGGGGGATATGATACAATCTAAGTGCTGATATGTTGTGGCCGCCTAGAGCCCGCAGGCCACCTAGATGAAGCGAAAATGATTGTGACATTTCCTGATGGCAGCGGTATATAATTGGCAATCGCGCCTTGAGCACCCGCTGGTGGATAGTGCGCGTTATAATCGAAATTATTATTATTATTACTTTTTTTATATTTTTAAAAAGCAATCATTAAATGTATCTTCAAAAAACAAAATTGAAATGAAAATCAGACAACGGACCTTTTCATCACGGACGGCTTACTTTTTGGTATGGGTCGTCCACAGAGGAAGTATCATTTTCACCAAAATGGATTTTGATTTGCCATTAATTACCAATTAATGGTCATTATGAGAGTTTTTTCAACGGTGGTTTAGTTTCCTGTGGCATGAATAAGAAAGATTTCGATAAAGTAACATGTTTTTCATCACATGTTTCTTTCATAATTTTAATCATTATTCTATCCGTCTTTGTGTGCAAGTTTATAACTCCGATGCCAGTTCCCATGGACACTTGAACGGTCAGTAGTACCGGTAAACTTAACGGACTTAAAGTTATGTCGGATCTAAGCGTTAATACCGTTAGAAAAAAAGATTGCGCGTCCCCACGACCAAATTTAAGTCCTATAGTAATTCCGACATTCAGGATTTAGAAATCCGAGCAGTGCGCCGTCCACCCGGCCAACTTTAAGTCACGACGTTAATGCCGACCATAGTTAATAACGGTATTAAGTTACTTAAGACGGGTCCGACCGTGTGACAACGACTATGTCATGTTTTTTCTATTTTTTTTTGGTCACCTTCATTGATCCCCCCCTCATTGATTCACTGTAAAAGTAACAGTGTTTTTTATATCCAAAACTGGCCGGCGATATCCTCGGTATTAAATGAATACTGCCTCTGTATAGTTGCGTGGATAATCTATGCCTTATATTAGCTAATTTGCATAACTCGCAGCCTATTCTTAACTCATTAAAGCTCCATGGCCCAAACGCTAATGGCATCGTCCCAGAAGCACCGATTTTACCGGAAGTGGTCAAACATTTTGATATCAAAAGAAAGCTACCATTTTCTCATTTACCTTGAAATCTTAGAGCCAAAGGATGTATGGATTAGAGTTATAGGCGAAAAGGTGCCCCATTTGGGTCGACAATAGAATTTTACACAGCACTCTATGGGCTTACAAAAATCACGTTTAAGCTATGGCATCAAAGCGGGGAAAATATCGGATGGGATTTTGGAGTGAAGGCCAATCTATCACGATGAAAAACTTCATATCCTAAATCGGGCCATCCCCTTTAACATAGAAATCAATCAAAATTTTGTGTAAAATATAGGCCATATATGAGATTGTATGTAATTTATTTATTGTCACATTGATTACTCATAGTTTGCATTTTTTCCCTAACTTGGGGTACTTACGTATTATTTATAATGATCGTGTTTAAAAAGTGCATTGTCCATATTAGCAAAGTGGGCATTGTCCTGTTAGACCATTGGAAAGGTTACACGTGATATAGATTGGGTTTTTATATCAGAAGAAAACGATGTTACCACGTCTTGCAACATATCAGTGAGAGTAAGAGTAGTAATTACATTGCGTATGGTTACTTATATAAAGATAGTGTTTTGTAATTTAAAACAAAAACAATATTATATTTTGTCGTTGACCTCAGCACAATGGGTAAAGAAATTGATAATTTTAGGACAGAATCACACTCTTTTATATCATTTTCAAGAGCAAGCAGGGCAGGTCCCATGTACAAAATGTTAAAAATAGTTCACATTTCTCTATAATAAGGTTAAATAGTTTGCGCGGTATGCTCAATATACCCGTTTATATCTTTGCCACATTTAGAGAAAATATTTGTTCTAGAAAATATCAAACATTCGTATAAGACTGCCATACTTTTTACTCGTATACTTTCTAATTACATTGAGGATCTGAATGGAGTAATATCAAACCAATGAGTGGCCTGAAAATCCGAAATTGTTGACACCATCGCCTAGTTTAAAAGACAATCACCAAATCTGACAAAGAATATTATCAAACATATTATTTTATTCCAAGCTGCTGGCGTTTAGAGAGTTTAAGAATTTTATTTGAAAAACAAGACGTTACTCACAATTCTTATAATTATCGTGACTGCGGCGTTAACATTTCTTTAAAAATATCTCAATTGTTGACTTTGGGTACAACGGTGCCGACTGCATGAAACATGTTACTGATAAGGCGACGAAAAAAGAAAAACCCCTGTTTCGTATTACGGGCGAAGGCGGAACTATTCGAGTAGGGTCGGTCGGTCGGGGCGATTTTTTTTTTTTAATTTTTTAGGTTTTTTCTTTTTTTAAGTTTTTAAAATTGGCCTAAATAGCCCAAAATCTGAAAAATCAAGAGAAAAAATGAACACAGTTTTACAAATTTTGTCTAAAAAATTGGCCAAATTGATAAATTTTTGGGCTAAAACAGCTGGATTTACAATGCTTTTTGGGAAACTAATAAAAAAAAAAAAAAGTTGCAAAACTGAAAAATCAGGTTCGGTCGGGCCCGTAAAACAGGGTTTTTTATGTTTCGTCGCCTAAGCCTATGAAATTACTGTCTAACATAAAACGTGATATAATGGATGTTTTTGTATGTTTGCCAATGAATATTTTCTTATTCGCAAACTGCAGCTGAAGAATCACTCCACTGTAAGGTTGTTTTTAAATAAGAACGGTGAAATAATAACCAACGGACGAGGCATATGGTTTGCACTCCGTATGCATAATGTTCTTTTTTTGGAGGAGAATGAGTTTCTATACAGAGTAAATAAAAACAAATTGTGCATGAAAAAACACAAAATTTGACCCTGGCCTGTTTACTCAACTGTGACGCAGTTGATGTTTTCATGATCTGCCTATTTTCGACTTTCTGTGCTGAAAACATGACGCAATTTGGTGAAGAAATGAGGTAGATTATGAAGATTTTCACAGCTGATCCAGAAAGATTTGTCACCACATTCAGACAAAATAATGGAACTGAAAACCAGCTTTACTGTGTAAATCCCATTGGAATGGGGGTACAACTGGATCAGCCCCGGAAATCCTTCATACCTCATTTCTTCACGAAATTCCTTCATTTTTTACGCGTCAAAACGTGAAAGATGTATATGTTGCCGTTTTGATGTTGAACTTTACAGGCTAAGTTACGGACTGAATAAGTCCTTTGCCACAAAGGCTTGTTCAGGGGTGTTACCACTTTAAGAAAGATATTTTCCTGGTATGAAGCAGCCGGGCGATGTCGGCAAAGATATCTCACATTTAGGGAGCGGTCATTATTTATGCCGGGGGGGGGATGGAGGATTTCAACTTTTTTTCGGCAAAAATTTTCGCGTTCCCCCCTCGCTTCCGTTCAAAAATTTCACACTCCCCCCTTGATCATGCTGATTTCCCAATTTAAAAGTTCATGTTCCCCTCTCTCTCGTTGATGAAAAATTTCACGTTTCCCCCTCTCTCTTACAAAAATTTTTCGGGTTCTCCCCTCAAATCCTCCATTCCCCCCTCTGGCGTAAATAATGACCCCTCCCTTAGACATCACCATTGGTTTAATACGTAAGAGCGAAATCTTGACGTAGAATTCTGAATTGTGTATATGTCGTCAATGAATACATCGTGTCATAAATGAAGTCTTGATTACATCATCGGATTTGGTTGTTGCAATCCAGAGAAAAGGCTAATATTCTAAGAGAGGGTGAAATACCAATTGTGCCACTTTTCACATAATGGGATAACTTAACACAATCGAATCATGCATGTTGATAAGATACGTCATTGATTCGAAAGAATTCATTCATCACACAATTACAAAGTTTGATCTGTTTTCTTGTTACTTCAAATCAATGTTTCTTTTTCTCAGAAAACATTCTAAAATGACTTCATAAATATGTAAAGAAAATAAACATAGAGCACACTCAGCTGGAAACATATAGACATTCTCAAACAATAATTATTGCACATCTTGAATACTTCTCTTTCATTTTGTTCTGACCTAAAATTTATCATTCTGAAGAGGAAATCACTTTAATTATAACCAATTTAGTTATTTTCAAAATAATGTTCAATTACAATACCAGGTTTCTTTACATTATTGTGTGATGATCGAGTGCTTTTAAATAAATAAGCCCTATCAAGCTATTAACATGATGCTCTTACTTTGTATCCCATTCTGCGAAAAGTGGCACAATTGGCATCGCACCCTCTTTCAGAATATTAGCCATATCTCTGGATTGAAACAACCAAATTGGATGCTGTAAACGGTCTTCAAAAGCCAAGACTTCATTTGTGATACAATGTTTATGTAAATATTACGTCACTATTTATTTTATTATTTCTAACGAGGGCGCTTTTGCCCGGCACCATTTTTGTGGACACCCTATATTTTCTATACGGACGAGGATAATGCCATATGAGCACAGGGAACACCTAGTACCGACCCACACCAAAGAGCCGGTATCGGTAGACGTTTCATAGAAGTCCCATGGATGCAAATGACGTATTACAATTAATTCCGTCATGATGTTGTGCAGTAGCGCTTGACGGAATGATTGACAATTAAACGTCTACCAAATGTATGCCATACTGTCCAATCTAAAAATCTGCTTTGGGGGATCAGATGATTTGGAATCAGCATAAACTTTGCATATAGAAACACATCTCAATCTCAATTGCTTTTACTCAAAAATGCCTTCGACTAGTTTCTTTTTGAGAAATGGAACAGTCTAGAATTGAAATTCATTGAAACAATGTCTGCTGCGTGTACATTTTTGCACATTTAAAAAAAATACACATTGCACACTTTAAATTACATTTGAACACTTTTAATCGCCATCGATGTTTTGGTTGAGTTATTGAAACATTTATAGGCAGATTAAATGTACTCCAAATAACTGGTGGACGCTTCCATTTCAAAGCAGGGTCTTGGCACAATAGTTGTGTCATCAGTAGCCTTTCATCAAGGCGTTGCGCTTTATTTTGCTGCTGCTAGACTTGTATGTCAAATCAGACGCAAAGAACATATTTCTCCTCATCTTCGTCAGCTTCACTGGCTTCCGATTTATCAACGCATCACATACAAAATCCTGCTCATGACCTTCAAGGCTCAAAAAAAAAAAAAAAAAAAAGCATGCCATACTGTCCAATCTAAAAATCTGCTTTGGGGGACCAGATGATTTGGAATCAGCATAAACTTTGCATATAGAAACACATCTCAATCTCAATTGCTTTTACTCAAAAATGCCTTCGACTAGTTTCTTTTTGAGAAATGGAACAGTCTAGAATTGAAATTCATTGAAACAATGTCGGCTGCGTGTACATTTTTGCACATTTAAAAAAAATACACATTGCACACTTTAAATTACATTTGAACACTTTTAATCGCCATCGATGTTTTGGTTGAGTTATTGAAACATTTATAGGCAAATTAAATGTACTCCAAATAACTGGTGGACGCTTCCATTTCAAAGCAGGGTCTTGGCACAATAGTTGTGTCAGCAGAAGCCTTTCATCAAGGCGTTGCGCTTTATTTTGAGTTTGCTATGTACACTCCATGTCAAAGATGTGCTATAGCGCCCTCTCATAGGGATCTCCTACTCGCCGCTCGCTTCTAAGAGATTTTGGTCCGAAATTATGCTCCGGGACCATATTGTCCAGTACATATGGTCCTGGAGCATATGGTCCTAGAGCATAAATAATCTGGACAAATATTCTAAGTCAAATATGGTCCATGACCGTATTTGCCATATGGTCCTGGAGCATAAATAAAAAATATGGTCCAGGAGCATATTTGAATATGGCAAATATGCTTCTGGAGTAGTGGAGAAATATTCTAAGTCAAATACTGTTCCAGGACAATACTTAGAATATTTCTCCAGATTACTTATGCTCCACGAGCATATGGTCCTGGAGCATAATTTCGAGCCAAAATCTCATAGAAGCTCCTCGCTCGGCCAAAGGCTTCAGCCTCGATACACGTCTTTGGCAATCATGTCACGGTTGGTGAACATTTGGAGGCGTCTTTGACAAAGACTATGACATCAGCAGATTATACTCGATTCATCTGATATGTGACCCCGTACGTACCATTCTTGCGGAGGTGAAAAATTCAATGAGGCGCAGGGACTTCTGTTAATCATGTTATTGTGAGGAATGTTAAGACCTGAAATACACTATTGTGCGTTTCCATACATGAATGAAATTGTATTTAGTGGCAGGTGAGTGAGTTATATGACCGGAGTGTCCTCCAAGATAATCCGGAGTGGCACGTGCATTCGAATTCTTTCATTTTCACTCTCCGACTTAATTGAATAGGTCCAAAACTCCAGGGGGACGAACGTTTCAACGCGAATCGACTATAGTAGAATGATTATTGATTATTTCATGAATAGGCACATCCACCATCACACCAGTCAACAGTGATAGTCGGGGAGATATGGTCCAAGTTATGGCCTGACCGTAAAGTTGAGTATATACACAATTGTTTTGCTGAAAATGATAGATTAGGGTGTGTAGAAGAAGAATCTGCCGGGTGCCACCTGGGCATCCTTGGGCATTTTGAGAAATCCAAGATGGCGTCGCCATAAATGATAATTATCTATTCAACCCTATATTATCAAACTATGGAGTTACTAGATATACTATAGAACCCAATGAACAAGTACATGGCACTTATAACATTGAGTCATACTTCAAATTCAAAATGGAAGCCAAATCTAATAATTTTAGAGCTGCCGATCTGATATGTTGTATCTACTAACATCACTTGGGAATGCTGCAGACAAAGTCGGCCTACGTCTAAATGCCAAGAAGACGGACTATATGACCATCAATGGGGAAGATCATCATCAACCTATCTGCACTACAGACGGTACCCAAATCAAAGAGGTCAGGGACTTCAAGTACCTATGCCCCTATGTTCCCGAAAGCAAGAAAGACTTCCTGCCACGCAAAAGACAATCTTGGAATGCCTGCAATAAACTACAACACTTATGGCAATCTGGTATCTCCAATTCAACCAAGCTGAAGTTCTTCAGAGCCTGTGTAGAGAGTATCCTGTTATATGGATCTGAGACCTGGACCATGAAGAAAGAACTTCAGGATAGACTGGAGGGCACATACACCAGGCTTCTTATGCGAGTACAAAACATAACCTGGCGTAAACACATGACCAAAGCATGCACAGATACATGGAGATACCTCCAATCTCATCTTTTTGTTGCCCAACGCCGAGCACGATTGCCGGTCCCACTGTCATCGTGCGATGATCAGTGGTCCCAGATACGTCGCACTGTTGGAGTTATCATGCGCCCCAAAATTAGGTGTCTTCGCCTCTTAACCTACATTGCTTCGAGGTAACCCAGCTTATCTAACATCTCCGGCTGGCGTGCGGCCGCAGATGGATAGATGCAATATAACGACACGGAACCCCATAGGACCTTGATTTTTGGTAGCTATTGTCCTCCTCTTCCCGTTGATACCAGAAAATGATTACCAGCATGCCTAGTATAGTACGTCAGAATGACGTCAATTTCTATAGACACGTGTATAATTACTTTTAGGAATACCGATTTAAGCGTTTTTTGGCTCTACTTCATGCGAAATAACTAGGTTTATATACTCTTAGCATTTTAGTCTATAATAATTTGTGAGCAGAAAATTGCAAAATAATCAATTTGTCGCCCTAATATATCCATTTTTCATTACTTTTCTCTCACTTATACTGTAAGTGACGCATATGGTGGAGTTGTGCTTATGTTTTGGAGACTAATGGAATAAAGAACTCCAAGATATCATGTGTTGCCAAATTTTCTCGGACTCGGATGTTCGTAAGAAATAATAGGGGGTGAACACACCCCCCAGAGTTTTGTTCAAACAAATGGCTAAGTTACGACGAGGCCTGGGGCTAGTACTCTAATGACTGGACAGCACGGCCCCTGAGCTTCTTCTTTGTTTTCTTTTCGACTTTTAAAGAAGATTCTTCAGATATTACTGCATTACGCAACCAATTCCCGGAGCTTAGATATTCCCGTCAAAACTCATTGGAATCTCCGATGTTCCCTTGCCATTGAAGATTCACCCATCGATCTACGATTAGAGCTATTGTCGATTCTTCTCTGTTATTCGTATCCTGAGCTGGCATTTTAGGCAATGTTTTACATATCACTCGATTTTAAACTGTTCTCGCTTATGTCCTGCGGCAGCCTGATGTTGCAAAGATACCAACTGAAGAAGCGGCACTTGGGACGGTGATCTTCGGTTGCAGCAAGGGATATGAGGTTTGTGACTGCGGTGATTCCTGTATAAAAACGACTGTTGCCGTTTTACGTATAACTGTCTCTCTGAGCAGTGGAAGGTGTTGGAAGAGGATTAACAATTTTGGTTTGATCTGCTAGAGTTAAATGGTCCAGACTTGTGCCATCATGTCTTAAGCCATAATCTTCGCAAAGGTATGTCTTGGCCATCTCAAACAGAGAGTGACATTTTGAACACCAACCCTGTCAAGAACGAGAAGGGTATTTAGTAAACGTATTTAATAAAATAAGCTCGAAGACCTTTCGGAGCTGAGGCCTGAAGGGCTTGCGTTAGGACACCTTACCTGTTAATCTCTTTTACATGTTAATTATTCATTGAAACCAAGTATTGAATAGCTAAAGAGCCGCGCTTTTGCTAACGCTACCTACATAATTCCAAATTTCATTAAAAAGATTATTGTATTTCCCCAGTAGGCCTAATAATAATAGCGCATACATGACTAATGATAGGTAACCATATTTGACTTTATCACACGCAACTACATTTAGCACAAAAGTATCTCGGCAGTTTTTCGACCAGTATTGTGCCAAGTCTGAATTACTTTTAAAGTTTTTCCGAAATCTACATTTTGTTGCCAAGTTTCAATCCTTATGACTAGAACGGACATATTGCAAATTTTTACACCATGTTTGGGCATTTTAAAAACTTGACCCCTGGTAACCTTAAATTGGTCCCTATTGAAAAGTGACACCACAATTTGAGACCACTAACTACCTTGCATTGATATAGAGGGAGTTCATACTACTACCAAGGTGGGTTAAGCTCGATGTAGTTGGGCATGAACGTGTGTTTGAACCCAGGATCCGTGCTCCCGCTCTACATATATAATTGTTGCCGTACATATCTCCATACCCCTTACCTCCAAGCCATTAGTCCATCGTCAGCAAAAGAAACTCTATGTCCACATTTCATTACAGGTAGCGGCGCGAATAGGACAGAACTGGATACAAACATCAAAATATTATGATAATTTTATGTACAGTATTGTACAGTAATGTATCTAGTAAATAAATGCTGACCTGACTGAGAATGAAGCTATAGTCCAGGCTACAGTTCATTGATAACTGATATCAACCTTGTTGATTATAATATGTTTTTCAACGGTTTCTAGACATTTTTTATTAATGCTGATTCTGAATCCGTTGGATGTCAGACAAGAAACCTTGACAATTTTGTAGAAACCAAAAATCAAAATGGCCACCAGAACGCAAAAAGTATTCTCTTTTCCACTCAAGTTTTAATTTTTGAGGCTGTCTCTTCAAACATTCATGTGACCAATTAACATATAGATTCTGTACCAGATTCATGAATTCATCTGGCCGCCAATACATGACGTGTCCGTGAGTGATCTACTTTTGACTGCCGGTTGGCAACTTGGTATCTATCCTGGTGTTTTCACACTCAGAAATTAGTTAAACCCATAACAAATATTTTTCAAAAATGGATAAGAAATTCCTTCATTATAGCATCCAACCTGTTATTAATTGATAACTTTATCCTGCAATGTTTGGTATATCCCTGTATGGCAATCAGATCAATTTACATATCATTAGGTAATGAGAGTGATCGATACATGTAAGATGCAATTCAAGATGGGTATCCAATGTGGCTGAAATGGCATTTACTAGCGGCGAAAAAATCGCGATCACTATAGTCCTAAAATATGTGTTTTTTTGTTTTTCGTAATAGGTTTTTAGACGTCCATTGGCATCCATAATGGAATTTGATAAATAACGACTCAATGGGAATTTTGGATGATAATCACTAAAAATACAAAATTATATTTTTAGCCTACACCGTGAATGAATTACTGACTTTTAATATTTGACATTTGCAGCCACATTGGCCGCCCGTCTATGGATAAAGCGCCCGACACGCACCCCAAAGGTTGTGAGGTTCGAGCCCCGCTGTGGCCAATGGGTTTTCGCCCTTGAGTAAAGGCGCTTACCTCAATTACTCCTCTCTACCCAGGTGTAAAAATGGGTACCGCATTATTCACTTCGAAGGTAACAGACTCGCTGTAGAGGAAGTGTAGCGAGCCCCCTACAGCCACATTATGGTGAGTCTGGCCCAATCGCTTCGAAAGCGAATGGGCACTCCGTTCCTGTGCAAAAAAAAAAAAAAAAACAAAAATATACCGGTCCGTCCCCTTTACTCGGATGCCATCTTGAAGTTATCCAATCACTTTGATTATGTTATCTAAACTGCTCTGATTGAGTGTTTATAGTGATATCACAAACATTACAGCTCTTGGATATACGTAGTAGAATTTTTGGCCATTTGAGCATCTTGGATGGTTTATTGATTTGAATTGATTTACCCAATATCTTGAAGCGATTCTATGGTCTTCATTGCTGTATGCATTGCTAAAGCATCAGTATATACCAATTTACATCTCCGGGCCAAAAGTCGATAATTATCAGCCTCAGGGTTTTTTTTTTACATTGGTGGCCATTTTGAATCTTCTGAACTAAGTGTTATGAATCATGTTTTTTTTGTCACAATGGTGTTTTGAATGGACGGCAAAAGAAAAAATAAACTTTTAATAATTAGCAGATGAGTTTTTAGTTTTTTGGTGACCATTTGAATTTTTGCGGTTTCTTTGAAAATGCTCAATGTTTTTCGTCTGGCATCCTCGGATTCAGATTCAGCAGGAAAAACTGGTCTAGAAACTTTTGAAACATTTGTATATAAAAATATAACAAGGTCAATGTCTGAGCCTGGACAACTATGCTGTAATAAGAATTGTGCTTTAAATTTTGTAGTCTGAATATATGGTAAGCTGATTGAACCCACCTCGATAAACTATGTTATCTAGTATAAACATAGTTTTTCTCTTGATAAACTAGTTTATCTTTCTCTTTTTTATTTGATAATTAACTTAGTTTATCAAGAAAGGAAAAAAAATGTTTATCTAGATAAAAATAGTTTAAAATCTAGATAAACTTGGTTTATCAAGAGAAAATCTAACGTTTAATCTAGATAACACGTTTTTTGATACACATAGTTTTTTTCTATCTTGATCAACTATGTTTTTATAGATAACCCTTTTTTCTCTTCTCGATAATCAGAAAAAGTTTGTCTAGATAAAGAACGGAGTATTTTCTCTCGATAAACTATGTATTTTCCTAGATAAATCTCTTTATAGATAGAAAAACTTACGTTTGATAGGCTGGTTTTTTTCTCCATATAAACTGGGTTTTATTAGACAAACTAAGTTTATGCTAGATAAATCCAAGTTTTTATCAAGAAGAAAAACATAATCTTAAAAAAACAATCTGCTTATATCTATTGATAGAACTGAGTTATCATGAATAAAAAAATAATTTTATCTAGAAAACTGAGTTTATCTAGATTAATTTATTTGTGAAAATAGGCTTACCAATTTCATTAACCTTGTTTTCAAGTAAAAAAAAATGGTGTTTGTGTTTTTCTCTTGATAAGTATGATTTCAAGAGAAAAACTATATTTATCAGAGAAAAACTATGTTTTATTATCTATATAAACATAGTTTTATCGCGGGGTTGTGCTTCAATCAGCATGCCATAGAAGTAACGCGTGAACACCAAAGAACTAAATGTTGTGGCTAGTAATTATTAACGTATTAGGGTCTATCCGTGAAGGTTGATCTGTTTCATATTTGAGACCACGCCTGTGGCTCTCACTTCGTTGACATTTGGAATCACTACTTTGTAATGGCTAATAGGTTTTATTTATTCAAGAGCATTTTAACATAAACACTTTCTGGTATTCTTACTCTAATTTTATCGACTAACACGTTTCTCTAAATAGACTACGAAAGATGATGTGTTTTACATTTTAACCAAACAACTTACTTGTGCGTAAAGTAAGTTTAATTAAAAGCTGTTCGAACCCAACAAAAATAACGACTTACTCTTTGAATGGCGTTTTTCATATTGGATAGAGGCCGAAGCGCCAATGATCAAGTTCCTCCGCCTTGAACACCAGAATAGCATGCTATAGAGGTTCCGCCTCCCAGAATTCTGTAACGAGTTGTGATGTTTATGTTTTCTTTTGAAAGCAGTCTCGTTATAGATATCCATTTCTATCTTCTTCCGTTTGTCGAGCTCTTGTATTTCTGGGTTCAAGTATTTTAAAAAACTGCTTTCTTTAACATGTGTCCTTTTGGTAAAATGCAATTCTTGCAAAATGAATTCTTCAGTCAAGTAATCGGGCACTCCCACAATCCTCTCGTACCTCCCATAATTCAGAATACTTTAAATACTTCCGGTCACGGTCAATACGGTATACCCCTTCGGATTGTGGATTCGCATTTCCTGATGTGGTTTTCCACTAGGTGGTTCAAGAAAGAACTGTGCAATTTGGTCGACAGTGTTGCGTGTTGTTTTCAGCTAAAACCCCACCGACGTTAAATCTGAACCCAATTTTGTTTTTGGTTGACACTTCTTTTTGTGCTGCGACCCTTTTTTGTCTTGAACAGGTCCTACTTCTCAGAATGGTAGATTGCCATTTATCTATGAATGGAGAATAAATACATTATATTGTGCCCGGTGTTTCAAAGATAGTGGTAATTGGTAAAGAATGTTAATCAGAAGCGTTTTAAGCCACCCAGATCTTTGGAAACATTTAAAAAAAAATATTGCAATATGAAACGTTTGGTCCAAGCTTAGAGGAAGCGTAACCTGCTTAAAATTGGACGGCGCATTTTTCACAAATTATCAAATCAAATGGATTTTTTAGCTGAGCGAGCGGTGTAGAAAGTAATTATATCCGGCGTACTTCATAGTCCGGGAACAATGGGACCAATAGGGCAATCATTCAGTTGACTCTTCCACGCAACATTAGTTTCACGCTTTATATTCCGTTATCGTCTTGGATCGGCGCTCCCGGACTGTGGCTCCCGCCGGACTATAGCTATTTTCACACCTGCACCCCACGTTCTTTAAAAAATAAACAACAGCGATATTCTGTTGCATAATCCATTTAACCAGCCAGGCCGGTGTGAAAGTAAATCATAGTCCGGCAGGATTCATAGTCGGTTCCATAGACACAACGGAAATAAAGCCGTGAAAATAATGTTGTGTGAAGAGTCAACTGAATCGATTGCCTATTGTTCACCATTGTTTCCCGGGCTGACTGTTAGCCCGGAGGACTATAAGCTGCTGCCAGCCACATACGTCAACCGGGGGGTGAGATTGAGAGAGGAATGAACATATATAATCTATAAGTCTTAGGTGCAGTGTTCCTCGCAATTCCTTGCGGATTGCATCAAACGACAGAGGCTTATGAAGATTTTCAGGACTGGGGAGGCCTTCGCAAAGCGCGGAGCTCCGAGGGGGAGGTGCTAGAGGGGAAGCTTTAGAATTTGATGTTTTGGTAAAAAAGTGTTAAGATTATTGCGGGCTTTAGCGTATTCGAATCCCCCACCCAAATTATTGGGGCCCGCACCCAACGCCCCCCCCCCATCCGCTCCGCTTCCTAACAAAATATTATGCCTATATCACAATATTGAGAATAATAAATTCTTATATCATACACGCATAACGAAAATAAGTTTTTATTTGGCCATTCAACCTTGTGCAAAGAATAGCGCCAAGCGATTATGATTCTTTGACATCCCGACCAACCATGGCTTGATATTTTATCATTACATAAAACCATTTTGTAAGACTTACTTCACCATTGTTCATTAAACCGATTCTGTGATTGTTTCGTCACTATTAGTAAATTTTAAGAACCTTTAAAGACACTTTAACCAGAATTGATCAATACTATTGACTCATTTTTCCATTTCCACCCTCATAGACCTTACTTAAACTCTTTAATACCTTTTGCCAGTTCCACTCAAATGTATAAGGGGAACTGGCTCATATTGGTGTCACGATTGTCTATGGCCACCAAGGTCAGAAATAACCCTTAAACACAAACAATGAGCCCTTATAGGCTGGGACCCACCTGGTCAAAAAGTCGCTTAGAAAGGTTGGACCTGGCTCAGAAAGATTTACGAATTTTGACTTCAGATACGGTGTAGTACATATCTTCGGATACCCAAAAAGTGCTGTTGTAATTATCTTTTCTTGTCCGGTGGTGTGGTGGTTCTATAACAACACAAAGCGTATAGAAAGGCTAAATGAAAAAGTAAACGGTATTAGGGTAGGGGGTATCATCTAACAGATTCGGAGTATATGTATATCAATAGCGATTAAGTAAGACGTTTTGGCCATATAAGAATATGATGACCAAGTATCTTTGCGAAAAAATTCAAATACATTTAAAAAAAAATTAGGCGGACAAATATCGAAATTATTTCTACAAATAGGGTGCTGCTTCTTCACAAAATTTTGTATTCGAGATTTATCTGCTTCACGTCTGGTGAATGGATTTTCATTAATGATTGTGTCTTGTA
>JAMKCH010036175.1:0-15053 GCA_023653785.1 Ophioderma brevispina
CCCCAGGAGCATATTTGACTGTGCTCCTGGAGCATATATAATCTGGAGAGATATAAAATATGCTCCTCACAAAAAGGAAAATCCGGCCAACCTCATTTACGGGGACAAAACCGGATTTAAAACTTTGGTTTAAACTAACTAAACGTGCTCCAGGAGCATATTTGAATATCCTCCTGGAGCATACAGGGTGTCAAAAAAAAAATTGGTGCAAGCAGATAATCTGATTTCTCAAAAACTGCTGAAGGGAGCGCACCACTATTAGCTACTAATAGCTAGTAGATTTCAAATTACGTGAGACTCCATACATAAATCCATAGGGATGATGGTTCAATCCCCGGCCATGTGGAGACTAGGCCTTTGTTGCCATCACAAAACATATTGCGTCCACGGTACAAAGTTACTTTACAGAATCGGCTTACAGGAAACTGATGCATTCAGTTCTACAATGGTCTGTTAATGATAAAAGGACTTGTCAAATCTGCTTTGTGCTAATCTCTTATACAAGTTTGGCCCACTTTTTATGGCAAAATAAAAAACTTAGTTGTGTTATGTGTGCATTGATATAAGAATGCATTATTTCTCCAGTACTGTGATAAAGAATGATATTTTGTAGAGTGAAAGGTAAGTTATGTTCAAATAACAACATTTAATGAAATATTTGCTGGTGTTTTCATCCTGATACTTCAAATGAAACATCCAAGCTATCTTAGATGTGAAACAGTGTATTTTATGTCAACATTTATTTACTAGCTACATTACTATACATTGTATGAGTACCATAAACTTTTCTACCTATGGCCATTAAAATATTTCCTCTTACCCCTCGCGGTGAATGGACAGACCTAAAACTTTTAATGAGGTCTCACTTATTTTGAAATAGGTGGGCCTGCGTGGCTCATTATGGATTTATGGCTAGACCAAAGATAATCTATCTTAACCTATGGCTAGACTTAGTCACATGGCACAAACCACGTGACATTTGCAGTACGATGGTATTTGCACTGTATGTCGGGAACGCATAATAATGTAATGGTTGCCAGTTTCAAAGAGTTATCTTCTATTGAAAAGAAATGCCATGCCATCTGCAGCTGGCTTTCCCATATTAACATAAAAAGAGGACAAAAGAGTTGCCTGCTATTACGTTAACAATAATGCCACGTGTAAGAAAACGCCCTGTACTATTAACGTATTATGTAACTGGTTATAAAGGCTTGAACTTACAACAATACGTCCTTCAAACTAACTTACAAGCTATAGTCTGATTTTTTATTCCTGTCAGTCAGCAGTGGCGTAACCAGCGGGGGGGCAGGGGGGGAAAAAAAAAAAAAAAAAAAAAAAAAAAAAAAAAAAAAAAGATGTGTTGAGGTCAAAACTAAAAAGCCGTATTAACAGCTGAAATGCTTAACTTTGTTCAGCAGAATAAGATGCTTTAAACCCAATTTACATGAACCCTTTTAGTATCGAATATGTAAATGCTTCATACCAGATTCAATTGAATAGATTGTCGTACAATCTGAGACATGCAATCGATTCCATTGTTTGGAGACAATCAAAGAAGGGATAAAGTGTCATGAAAATCGAGGCCGGGTGAACCTCTTAATCTGAGGAGGATTAGGCCACGTAAATATTGTAGTTCGTTATGAGTGACCAAAACTTTTAGTACTTAGATATTGGACAAAGACGTCAAACATTATTTCTGGAACAAGACGAATAAATGAAAACCAGCGTAGACGAGGCTTAAACGTATTAGATTTTCTAATACTCCTTAGTGACGAAAAATACTGAATGAAGGAAAATGCATGCAAGCAGTTGTTGATATAGAAAAATCACACTGGAAAAACAACAACATATGTAGTATTGAAGTTCCTGATGTGGTTGTAAAAATGGTGTCGGATTCTGATAGTGGAGATTCTCCCTCTTCCAGCAATAATGACAAATTCTTTTTCGGCGAGTAATAATTACTTATTCCTATCATTTTCTTTTCTTAAGTTGAATGCTTCAGTTTGTTCAAGTTTGATGTTTGGAATTAATTCAGTGCATTTGCCTTGCATTATTTTCTTCGTGAGAAAAGGGACATTTTTTAATTATGGCCTTAATCTGATCCGACATCGTCACATTAGAATTTCTATTGAATTAGTGGGTAAAGCATACACCCTCTCAGAAACGATGAAATCGGCGCACGCCCAAAACCTTTTAATTGCTGACAGGAATAAAAAAATCACTAAGTACTATGTGTCATGTTTGACTGTTTGGTATTTCTGCCAATGAGGACGACTTTGATGGTATTCTTAAAAAAACTATTTGCCTAACCTTATGATGAAGTAACTCTGGAAGAATTTCTGAACCAAATTGTTGAGTGACAATCATCACATTTTGGTGTTTGTCAAAAAAAACACACACCATCCTATTGATTCGTGTACAAAAACTTTAAGCTCATCCGTGGTGCCCCCACCCCCCCCTGCAGAAGAAAAAATTACGGATTTTGGCAAAAATCAGCGATCTCCAAATTGGGGCAAATATCAGCCGATTTGTGCAAATGGAGCCCCCAAATGTAAACCCCCCCACCCCCCCCCCCCACCCCCCCCCCCCACCAGGAAAATGAATCTGTGCCGCCACTGAAGCTCACGGAGGCTACCCTTGCCGACATCCGAATTAATTTTAATTTCGCGTGGAGGTGATTATTTTGACCAAGTTGAACACTTTAAGACTAGGGACAACAACATTTTGATTAACATGACTCCATGAGGCGAGGGGCATCAGTCTGCACGATATTGCACAGGGGGCCAGATTTCTCGATTGCGGTCAATAATAATAACATCGCTTACCATTGAGAGTTTGGCATAAAATTTGGTACTATGGGGTTTTTTATGATGCTGAATCCGAATCTGACTCTTATGCTGTCAGATTAACCGTTTTATCCATACAGGGCCCAAAACAAAAACTCTCGATATCGGTCAACCTTTGAGAGTTTGGGTAATAATTTGGTACTAGGTTTTTTTTTGGATGCTGCCCAATCCTAATCTGGCTGCGATTATGCTGTCATATTACAACCGTTATCTATACAGGGTGTCCCAAAATATAAACCGAAACACCAAAGCGCCCTCATTTTGATACTTTAAAATTTACATATGTAAAATATTTTAAAAACATAAACTGCAGTTCATTAGCTTTTAAAACCGAAAAACAGCTTTTCAGATGGTGAACTGAGGCCGTTTAAAGACAATACCGAAATGATATTCTATCGGGCAATGCTTGCAGATGGTAAAGGACGACAGGCTCGCAAACAAAATCATTAACAGTTTATAATAAAACATTCTCTTGATAAAAGATTGGATACTTTTTTTAAATATCAAATATCCAAAAATAGTATCTCTAGGATAATGCTATCTAGGGTCATAAAAATAATAGTACAATCTTTCCATAGTTTGGATTGATATAAATTGAACATATCTGTGCGGCTTCACTTGCACCTAAACAGAATGTTAATTGCAAACAAAATTCAAATTATGTGTTAAACTGGGTAATTTTAACCAATCGACATCTGATATGGAGGAAGATTAAAAGTCTTCTTGGTGCTTGAAAATGAAGTCCATATAGTCTCAGAAAGATGAGAGACTGAAGTTCTGTTCAACTGTTACCATTCTCTTCCTCCTACATTACCACACACTCCAAATGAATGCATGTACAAAAAGTGACACAAACTGGATTTCCTATCTTGCGGGAAATGATGCAGATTTCAGGCACTGGCAAATGCTATCGCGATGAAACAAAAAAAAATGATTCCAAAACAGACCTTTTTGGAGCCCTGTTTAAAGCACACTGGTATTGAAAATATGATATACCTAATAATTATGTGTTTACACTAAGCCTTATGCAGCATGTATTAAAAAATATGATAAAATAATAATTATTAATTATAATACGCTATGGGCAGCATTGCATAGGCCCTATATGTGCCCACCACGCACCAAAAGCAGATGTTTCTTCATAGGGGCGTAGAAACGACCTCTAGACCTGGGAGCGGCTGGTGGCAGCCAAATTTTGTTGTATTCATTCACCTTACATATAGGGCTGAAATTTAGTGGTGGTTAGAAGGTGGGCAATTATGGCAAAAAAGTACTAGTCATTTTTATAACCGTGAGTGCGAATAAAGTGATCAAATTCGACTCTTGACGATATATGCACTTCACAAGTCCAAGAAACAGATACTGAAAATAGTTTAAGAACATGTGTATATGGATAAAAAGGACAATTACAGTATGATAAAAAGGACAGAGAGTTTCCAGAGTCATCTATTAATGCTGTGATGATAACAACAACTTGAAATCTGGCAATTTTTTTACGCATTTTTTTGAAAAAAGTACCGGAAAATTACTTTATGTGTTTCCGTGACTTCAGTTATGTGTTTGGGGTACCCCGGGATTCCATAGAGTCAAACAATTACAGATTTACTAATGTCTGGATGTTACTGGGTATGGAAACATAAAATGACATCTTGAAGGGTTCGATTTGAATTATTGCCCACCCCCTGCCACTGTGTATTGCTGGTAATAACTAAAATACGGGGAGGCCCCCTCTTGTCACGAACCCATTTTCAGCAACCGCTGTCATACTCACCCAAAGACCGCATATATTTTGAACATGTCACCAAAGCCACATTTTTTGGAAACGTTTTTTACTTTTTTTAAAAATAGAAAAAACCCCCTATTTGGGGGAAATTTTTACCGAAAACCACCTATTTTTGGGTAAATGTTACCATTTTTCATTAAAAAGAACCACATGTTTTGGGAAAATTTTGCATACAATGATGACGCCCCTTATTATTCCCCCTTTAAAACTCCAATTCCTTTACCTATTCCTTTCGCCGTTTTCCTTAACTATTTTTCAACCCCTTTTGTGTTTTTTCGATATTGTGCTCACTCTTATCGATGCATATTGCATCTCTGGGGGGGGGGGGGGGGGGGGGGGGGGGGGGGGGGGGGGGGGGGGGGGTGGGGCATTTCGGAAAGGTACCTTATTACTTGTCATGTCGATCATCGGATTCTTTTTTCATAGAAAATGATGTAGTGATCGACTGCCTCATCCGATCATTGGTGTCGAATGCTCCATCAATTTATCGAAATCGTTCATCCACATCGTCAAATTTTCCTCGCGTTCTTTCTTTGAAGATTGCCTAGTGAGAATATTTGAAGTTGCCATGATGGTTAGAACGTTTTGTGCCACAAGCTCATCCCGATTTTTATATTTTTCCCTTGAATTAAACCATGACGTCACGATTTATAGAATATCGTTACGACAACGGAAAGTTGTGATGTAACGATTGAAGCGGTAAAAAGTTATGACGTCGATTAAAGCAAATTGTGACGGCACGATTAAGCGAATGCTTTTTGTGATTTATAACGTCTTGATGAAAAATGGACGTTTTCCTTCCAAAAAGTATAAAAGCACGAGTACAGATCCGTTGATTGACATAGTCACACGATTTTTAAGAAAAAATTATTTCAAAAAATTTTAAATGCCGAGATGCGTGGGTGCAGAGCGAACCATCCGATCTTTAAAATTACGGATCGAAGGAAGAACTGCAATCGTTTTAAATTTGCGGACTGGAACAGAGTTCTGAAACCAGCACTCGCGAATGGTGGAAAGCGAAAGGAGGTTTATTAAGCCAGTTTGTGTACGATGCTTTAAAGGAGAAATACTAGCTGAATGGAAGGTCGATCATATCACTGACAACCCAGCAACATCACATCGACAATCTACAACTTTTGTCTCGAAAGAGAATGTCGCGAAATCGATTGCTAATAGCAAAACTCGTCACACCAAATTACCCGCAATTTGTTAGATGACGACTAAGCAAGATTTTTGAAACGCGTTGGGGTGCGTGCGCAAGCGGATAAAGATTAGTCCCCTCATGCGATCTATCGCGACCTATCCAAAAAAACAACCACACCGAACGTCGACGGGAAAAAGACATATTTTCACCAGCAAAAGAGCCGGAAGAGCTAGCTGCATTCAATCAACAAGCAATTGGTGGTCCGGCTATTGTTTAGACACTGGAGTTACCGAAGAATTCCCAAGTCCTATATCAAGGCAATCAAAACACTTGGAATAGTCGTTGGGCATATTTCAAAGATTGTTAGAAAAAGTTTCAGGCTGTGTTTCGGCTAAATCAAAAGTCATGGGTTTTGGTATAGTTTCGAAAATCTAATAAATATACTTTCGAACAAGAAAAGAAAATTGTTACGGATCGTTTTTTTTGTTTTATTTGATCGTTAATTACTTAGGTTGTTGACAGAAACTAAAACAAGTACTCTTACAAGCTTTGTCAATATATTTTCAAAAGTACCCTAAAATGCTTCTTCGCAACATGTCATTGAATATGGGGTGATCGCTAGATTACTATTGCACTTGATCTGTAATCAAGTGACAAAAATTTTCCAATATATTTCATTGAAACATGGACAGGTGCAATTTTCTCGGCTAGTTCCTACAAAGCCGGCCTGCCGGGCGAGATTTGATGGGTTATCTTCAGCACTGTACAATAGCATTGGTCTAGGATAATTAAAAACCGGGAATTTTTTCCTAGAGTTTCTTCTTTTTAACATAAGAAACATGCCAATGGCATAATATAGGCGACACCCTTTTGGTGCGAATTTTCCTTTTAAATGAGAAACGTATTTTAATCAAAAATGTGCAATCGTAATTAAGGGCACGAACTGCCTCTGGAACTGTTTTTCCATCGAAGAATGCAGAAATCCAAGGGTTTGAATCAGCGCCAAAAATCATCGGGCGTCCTTAGGCGCGATATTAGGGATAATATGCACACTAGTTCAAATTTC
The DNA here is from genome assembly GCA_023653785.1 of Ophioderma brevispina. NCBI lineage: Eukaryota > Metazoa > Echinodermata > Ophiuroidea > Amphilepidida > Ophiodermatidae > Ophioderma > Ophioderma brevispina. The sequence continues at coordinate 6,840 of JAMKCH010036175.1, forward strand.
TGAGTAATTCTTCAGTACGTCTGCATAAGTTAAACCTACGTGTCGGTGATCGAAATGATCCGTGCAATTTTCACACGCATTCGTTTATTAATGAAATAAGTTTACTTAGGGGAATCACCTTTTTTAATTTGGAGGACGTTTTTATCTGTATGACGACTCGGTAGCACGTCTCGTTCCTCTGAAGTTTTGCATTGATTAAAGTGTTTCTAAATTACGAGACCTGTAAATACAGTAACCAGAAATCGCCTTGGACTAAACTGTTTCCGATAATTCCGGGTTGGCCAAAAAAAAAATCTAATCACAAGCAAATCTAACGTGTGAACGCCATAGTTTTATCGTCCCATTTAATTTCGTGTACAAAAGACTATTTTCCGAGATCGAATTTTTCCGGGAAATTCGAATCGTTGAATTCTGGGAAATTCCACGGTGGATAAAAACCGTCTTCTTTTAAAAAAAGGTCTAGCTAATAGCGTACTTTCTTACTTTCTCCAACCACTTCGTCATTTGTCTTCTTTTGGCATTTTTTATCCCGATTTGCCGTTCCGGAATCTAATCCTCAGCCGCGAATCGAAGCCATCCATTTCTCCTATTTCTTTTTGGAATTGCTGATACTATAAAGCTCGATCAACAACACGCCTAATAATTTAATATTTACAAATTAATCGTAATAGCATACCAAATCTTAAAGATCACCATGAACGACTTGAGGCGAGTTGACCACGTTAAAAAAGCATTCGGATTTTGGTCTTATAAAATTTATAGGCACCCGAATAAGAAACGTAACTCCAAAGCCAAACGACCAGTAGCGATCGATCGTCCTTAATAAAGGCAATCAATAGATTTAGCCATTTCATCGGCGACGTCTTCATCGGTCATCCATTTTTACCGAGATTCGTTAACCGACACGACGATGCAAAAAATGACGACGACCACGAAATCAATGAGGAATTATCCGGACGAGGACCCGTATCAACCGCTCATATCCTAACTTTACATCGCAGATGCAAAATGTCCCTCGTGAGTGTGTGTTGCGGGATCGACGATGCTTTTAACTTTGAAAGCATCGCACGAGTCAATCGTTTTGAATCGCAAATTATTTTAACCAGACGATCTATTCCGTTTTAAAAGAACAAGGTGGCGATATTTTAATCCAAACTTTGATTTTGCTAGAATAGCAATCGTTTAGCGTATCTTTTACTGCTCCTGGATTTGTTGAAATCTGCGGACGTTTTTTTGCCACGCTTGATTTTCGCACCTCACTGCACATTTTACTTTAGGTGATCTTTGCACGTGGCTTCAGACCTCGCTCATTTTAAAGTCTCGTCGGATAGATTCTTGAAATAACGCCAATCGAGATGCATTCTCCTATCAAGCATTTACGATGCGGCGAAAGACCTATTTTCGATTTAGTAAATTTGGCGGTTGAAATAACAAGCTAAACAAGAATGCGTTCTTTACCAAATCCACGGGTGGTCTTGAGGTGGCGCGCACTGCAAACCTCTCGAAGGCTTTGATGGCCATCAAACGAAATTCAAAATACAATGGGCTCGACGAATAGTAAGGAAGCACCTCTTAATTCGATGCTAGAAATAATGACCAAAGAAAAACCACGGCAATAATATGCACACGCTCTCCTTGATCGGTCCTGATTTGTATGTGCCAAAATATCTTCGAGATGTATTAAATCATCTCTTGGTGGACGAGGACAAAAAGAGATCTCCGTTTTTTAATGAAAATGAAGAATGGCTTACGAATTCTTCAATCAACCCAACAACCACCAATCTTGCTTATACATCGTTCTTCCGCTCAACGTAAGAATTTCGACTAGAAACGAAATCAGTTTCCGTTCGATAGACACACCGTTCTTTTTCGTGACGGGCATCGACCGCAAAGTCGGTGCTCCGTCTAATCGTACGATGCGTCGTCCTTGAAAGGGTCTGTCGTTTGCCGTCTCCCAATATTTTCGTGCGAAAGCTTTTAGCGTCACTTTCGTCGGATGTAATTTGATTTTGATGGTGGGATCGATAACGAAGACAATTTGTATTAGAAATCGAATGTTTGGATTTAAAAGAACCTCGTTTAAAATTGACCAGTTGCCCAAAATCCCCCGTTAAAAACGTGGTTGAAACACACCACATGCAATTACGAAGGAAAATTATTCTGTTGGGCCATTTTGTTCAGACCTGGATTAATGCCCTTATATTTTTCAACTCAAAACGAAAGAATGGGCACCGGCTATTTCGACTTGCATGACATGTATTCTTCAAGTTTTAAAGATATATACTCTAATCTGCCACGCATAACTAACGTCATAGCTCCTAGTGGAATCAAGAATCTCTTCATGTTTAGATATGGCGCGAACGATATGAAACGATATTAATTTGAATTCATCTTGCGAAAGAATTGTACCATTCCAAGGAGGATTGTATCGTTTAATAATGTCGATGAAACGCATCGATCGACACACTTTTATTCGTTCATCCGGGACAATACATCACTAAGCATATTTGAGCTGATGAAATCGAATACGTTTCTTTATTCGACAATAATCTTTCGTTGCTGATTTTACCCAATAGTGTATCTATACCATATTTGCCAGACTCTTGTATCTGTCGGCTTTGCAAATTGGATATCAATCAGAGACATGTATTGTAAAAGCGGGTCGCTCTGACCCCTCACCCATTCGACTATCTAATATCACATGGAGACTTAAGAAGACAAACTTGTTTTTGAATTAGCAAAAATCATATTCCCCAAATGTTATTTATAAATACGTCAACCATTTTAATCCTACTTTGTATTATTAACTTATATCTTTTTGCATTTTCATATTGTACACATTTATCATCGAATCGATGAAATTTTGAGACTTAATAATCGAAAAATTGTGACGAAAAAATGGACATCTTCCAAAAGTATAAAAACCTCGAGTACACGCCAGTTAATGACACTATCTCAACGATTTTTTAAAAAAGAAAACTTGATTTTCCAATTTTAAAAAGTGCCAGATGAGATGGGTGCAAGACAGCGAACCATCCGATCTTTAAAAATTACGGAGCGAAGGAAAATGGAAAAAAACAACCGTTTTTTAAAATTTGCGGTCTGGAAGAGGTGTCTGAAACCAGGATACTCCACGTGGATATGCTTCATATTACCGTTCTTTCTCTGACATGGAAGCGAAAAATTTTCGATTACACCAAACAAACACCGTTTTGTCTACGAGTGCTTTAGGAGAAATACCAGCAGGAATGGAAGTCATCATATCGATGACAATCCAACAAACAATCACATCGGCCAATCCTCACTTTTGTCTCGAAAGAAATGTCGCGAAATCGATCACAAATAGAAAAGATCGTCGCCCGATTACCGCAATCTGTTTAGATGACGACAAAAGACAAGACTTCATAAGCGTTAGTGCATGCGCAAGAGCACTAAAGATTTCTTTGCGTTGATCTATCGCGTTTATATCCAAAAACAATCACACACGCAAACCAGGTCGACGAGAAACGGGTATCTTTCATTTCAGACCAGCTTGCAAAGAGCCGGTACAGCTAGCTGCAATTCAATCACCATCAATGCGTGTTCAGCTATCTGTATGAACTCTGGGATTAGCGAGAGTTGCAAGCATCACAACCGCAAAAAACTTAGAATAACTCTGGTTATATTCAGATATTTGTTAAACGTTCCAAGCCGTTTTCGGCTAAATCAAAGCGATGGATTTTTGGTATCGTTTCGAAAAAATCTAATAAACATTCTTTCGAACAAGAAAAGAAAATTGTTGCGAATTGTTCGTTTTGAAAAAGCATAATCATATTTATTTATTTAAAATTCAACATTTTTACACAAATCGTCAACAATTATCGTACATTATTGCAAAAGTTGACTTTCTCTTCTGATTTAACTTAGCACCTTTTTGAATTTCGTATTGTACACATGTAGTCGCAAAATTGTGAATCGAATTCGATGTCTGTTTAATAAAATATCTAGACTTACGGCCCACTTTTAACGAAGAGATTTTATCGTTTGAAATTGTTTATTACCATTAAACGAGGAACGAATAATTGAAATTTGCGTTGTCATCTTCGTACGGGATAGAAAATTTTAATCGACGGAATTTATATCATTGGCATCGACATGTTAGTTTCGTGTTTTAATCATCGTTCTCAACTTAAAATTTGGCTGAGAAAACGACTCGTAGATTTCCCGAATGATTTTAAATTAATTCGTCGAAAAACCCAAAGCCACGCTACCGCCTGGATTCCAAGTCAGTCTGCTATGGATTAAGGGATAAATTAACCCAAGACGACCTGTAATGGAGTTCCGAAAAATTGCGGTGGGTAAAAAGATGAAGAAGATGAGGAATAGGACAAGGATAAAAATGAGGAACGAAGGTTAGATATGGTGGGGAGAAGGAACTCAGCCATTGAAAATGGGGATGGAAGTTGGAGAAACAAAAGGGTTAGGGATCCTGGAGAAAAAAGGAAGAGGGGGCGAACAAAGTGATAGGAGGAGAGAAGCGAGGTAGTTAGCAAGGCGAAAGGAAATGTACAAGAAAGAGAGAGGAAAAGAGTAGGGGAAAGATGGGGTACCGCTCACGTGACGTTTGTAGCACCGGGTTGATGGAAAATGCAGTACAGTTTTTGACACCGTTTTTGTAGGAGATCAAAATCGACATAATCGTCTGAATTTTGATCCTCTCATGTGAATAGAAAACATCGACACGAGTGTCCGATTTTCGAAACTTTGTTTTCTTTGTTGGATCCTTGCAGGCAACGTACTGCGCAACATTTTTTAGAAGAAACGATATGATACGTAAAATACCATAATCTTAGCTCGAACCGTCACTAGATTACTAGGACCCCCTGCCTTTGACTCATCTTGACCGATTATGTTTCCATCCAAAAATTTCCATGTGGTATTATACATTTCTATAGATTTCCAGGAAACGTCGTAGTGATTAAATCCTTTTCCATGGAATTGTACTCAGAATGATCAAATCGATCGGCTCTTTACCAGTCAATGCAGGATGAAAAAAGGATAAGGCTTTTTGAAAGTCTTCGCAAAAGCCACTCGAGAATTTCTCGTAATTTTGGTTCTATTTATATCTTCGCATAACTCGATTGGAAAATCCAACTTTGTTTTCTGAACGTGACCGATCCGATCTTGAGAAGAGACGTAGGTCGTCGTTGCTCTTCTTCGTCGTCGCCGTCATCAAGACGACGACAATCGTTGCGCGGCACAGCCCAAGTTGCATTAACCACGATTGAAGGAAGCGATCCTCTTTCATATTAGTAAAATCAGGGCGGTACAGAAATAGGCACGTTGTATTAATGAGGCTGATCATAAGACCACCGTTATCTGTAAAATTAACAAGCAAAGTTCTGAATTGGGGAATAGGATGATCATATGACTTGATGTTTCGGTCACGTCTTGCCGAATCGGCGCTGGCCCAATCTCAAATCGCATACTTCGTCTTTGTATGCAATTTATTGCTTAACGCGACAAAAAACCTGGTTTAAGGGCCCAGACGACCCGGATTTTTTCAGTTTGCAAAAATTTTTTTTTTAGTTTTCCAAAAATCATGTAAATCAGCCTGTTAGCTCAAATTTTCACTTTTGGCTTAATTTTATTTAGAAAAATTTTGATTTTTCAGATTTTTTAGGGCCAATTTTGACCTCCAGGAAGAATAAAAAAATTTCGCCCGACCGACCCTACTTGAAAGTCCCTCGCCCATAAAACAGGTGGTTTTTTTTTCGTCGCCATATGTCCCTTTTTTCTCACTTTTTAAAATCCTGCGGAGCGGTTGCCCCACCACCACCCTGGTGTTGCCCCTGTTTAATTCTTCTAAAAGTTTGTCATTTGATGTTATGTATGATTAGCTTTTTGTTTTTATCCATAAATGATTTGTGAACCTGACAAGAAGCTAAAACCAGAGCGACTTCCACCTTCAGTGGTAAGGAAACCATAGCCCAGAGGGACATTTTGAATCAATCCCATGATGCAAGCAATGGCAATATCCCATACTGTACTCTACTAAATAAATGTCGGTACTTAGGGACAAAAAAAAGTGTTTGCCAAAAGTAATAACCACAAGATATTTCATAATCATGATAAAAATTCACTAAGTACTAATACTTTGTGACCTAAAATGAGCATTACCAATCAGGGTTTTATGTGTTTAAAGTAGCATTTCGTGATTTCAGGCACCTTATGCCTTGTATTCATTGATCACGAGATATCCGTGAGAATAGCTTATTGCAAAAATTTAAGACTGCATCCCGAACTTACGGTTTGGTGTTTGTTCGGAGCAAATGCGCCCCCTCGTGTCCTACGGTCCCAAAGGCTACTGTGCTATAATTTGTTTTGTCCATTGATGAGACAGGGAAGAAAAAGCATGATTGCGAATTTCTACCTGATGCAATGAATTTTTGCACATAAGATGGAGGACAAATGCATTACTAAGGCTAACAGTTCAGATGATACTATACTAAATCTCACATTTTTTAGGTAAGTCAGGGCGGACTAGGCTGTGGATCACGACATGCCCCTTTAAGAATAGGATTTTATTGGATCACATGACCTTATTGAGGGTGCATTCCCCAAAGCTGGTGCATTGTGGGATGACTCAAAACACCCTTGGACAACATGAGCATAATGTTTAGGCAATTGTTTTAAACATTGGACTAGATGTACTTGTATTTTCAATATCATACTCTCCAATGTAAAATTGGAATGAATTTTCAATTTAACTGTCAGAGTAGTGACGTCCATAATGCCACAAAAAGTTGACCAGGTTTAAAGTTAGACCTGGTCCAAGTCAACTTAGGTTTTATCCAAAAATTGACATTTTCACGTTATTCATAAACTTAACTAGCAAATTTCAAAGATAAAAAATTGCATTTCAAAATTCATACAACTTACCTCATGGTGAATGCACAAAGTGTCTCTTCTGGTGCGGACTAATTCACATTAACTTAAACAAAGGTCTAACTCTAGACCCGTCTAACTCTTTGTTGTGCATGGATCCAAGACTGAAAATCAAGTCGGATGGTCTTCATAGTGCAGGTTATAAAAGACAGTACATACACACTCATACTCTGTGAGATTGATTACAGATGCCTGTTGTCTGTATTAATACATTCCTATGTATAGCAGCCAATCAAATAAAAGAACAAATTGTGGTGTGCATTGGAATCTGTGAACTGAGTAAAAGAACTTATTTCTTAATTTCTGCAAATTCTATTCCTTTCTCTAAATATGCTTTAGTCCAAAATGTAGATTTGAGATTTGCCAGCTCATCAGATAGTTAGAGCTTAACTTCAAGGCAATAATATTGGCTGAGAAGAGAAAGCAGGAGATGAATAAGAAAGAACATAGGAAGGTCTGAACAACACTAGTCAAACAAGTCACAAGAAGCAGGATGGGATGTAAAATACTTCCCAGTAGAAGTTGGGTCCAGACTCCAGAGGGTTCACCAACCAAACCCTCAGTGCATGTTTCAAATATTTGGACCTGTCAAATAAAGAAATCAGAAAGGCAGTAGATGAAATCTCTAAAACGGCCTGAAAGGTCCCAGGAAATGCAAATAGAATTGATGTGGTTTGTGTCAAGTCTACAAGGAGGGACCAGAAAGCATTCAGTATTTGGGTGCTTTGATTTATCAGAGAGTAATAGAAAATTCCAGGTGACTGTTGTGAATCTATTCATGACACTGACTGTTAATCAATAGTTTCACAAATGATGTCACTGGTAGTGTATTCTTTTTTCTGGCCCTGTTTATTGCAATGGAATGTCCCACGAAGATTTGAAGTAGGTTTATCATCTCATTTCCTGGGACCTTTAATATAAGAGGTCACTTAAACAATCTGATAGGCAAGAAGTAACAGGATGTTTGGAAGTTGGGAGCTAGTTGAAAGACCTGTAGTGCTGACAGTAATACAGCTTGAGAGGGAGAATGGTCCTTAGCCCATCACTGCCTGTCCCAAGTCGGGGTAAAAAAAGTAAAAGGGACAAACCTGTGTATACAGGAACAGAGTGCCCATCTTTCTTTCGAAGTGATTGGACCAGAGTCCACCATATAATGTTGTTGCTGTAGGGGGATCGCCACACCTCTAGAGCGAGTCTGTTACCTTCCCAAAATTGAATAATGCCGGTACCCCTTTATAACACCTGGATAGAGAGGAGTAATTTGGGTAAATGCCTTACTCATGGGCA
>JAMKCH010036176.1:0-14836 GCA_023653785.1 Ophioderma brevispina
CCTATTTGGCTTCATGTGCCTGGTCCACCCTTCCTTTTGTTTTATATTATACAGGGTGAGTCAAAAAAACTTGACCCTGATTGCGTCCGCCTTTTTGAAATTTTTAAATAATTACATATAACATTGGATCATCGGAAAGCCTACTTAATTATATTTAATTTGTACCAAGATAATTCCAATCCGATAAGTATAGGCCGAAAAACGACAGTCTTTTGATCAAGTAGTCAGCTTCTATCCACGGAATACCATTGAATGCACGGCGGCCAGCTAGCAAATGTGAATCGTGCGGACAGAGCGGAAAAGAGACTACTTGATTCAAACGACGATAGCTCAGTCTGTACCAAACCGATATGAATGATCTTTGCAAGCAAAGTAAAGATAATGAAACTGGCTTTCAGATGATATCACATGTGTTAGATATGTGTTGACTTAAAAATTCAAAATGGCGGACCACCATCCGGGTCCAGTTTTTTTTTACTCATCCTTTATTCATATTTGAATTTTCTTTAAAGGTTGTCGCTAAAAAGAGTGTTTTTTGTGGTCGAGCATATGTACCCAAAGGTATTGCAATTCCCTCCATGTGGATTCCAAAGACCTCAAATATTGGTCGTTGGTGGATCTGATCCCTTCCTTCCATCAGAATAGCTTGGTTTACAAAACAATGTTAGAGTATTGCATGCATTTTGATAAAATTACATTCATGATAGCCAAGGAGGTTAACAATAACTCAAAATGATGATCAAAGCAACATGATCATTTTCGTGTAACAGTTATTTTATAAACACATGTCCAAAGTAACATGCAAAACCTGGCACTTGTCTGGAACACGGGAACAGTTTACCAATAGATAGTGTTTTTAACAGTTAACAAGAGTAGTAAACAAGTAGTTGTAGTTAAAACAGGTTTTGTATACATATTATAATCTTTGTTTTTTATTGTTATAACAACAAAAATAATATCTGAAGGAACATTGGATTAAAACAAAATAAATAATAATGTTGCTGATTCTTTGAAACCTGAGTTGACTTGTGTTTTGTAAGAAGTGTGGAATTCAGGTGTGATCATAATTGTAGCCATGGTCTTGTAATAAATTGAACATTGGTGACGTATGATTATGAAAGACGAAGCTTGAAAAATACATCAAAAGCTAATAGTGAAGTTGAAACAGTGGTGAAGCTTAAATTATGCAATGGAAGTATGAATGAAACCAGTAGTGAAGCGTGAACTATGTAATTTTCAGTATGGTGTGATTTGAAACAGTGGTGAAGCTCAGATCTTCAAATGACAAAAGTGAAAGCGATCACCTGTGGAAATGAATCAAAGGGTGAAGCGCTGGGACAACAAATTTGCAAGATATAGTGCTACCGTGCCTGTTTTTTGTAACGGAAGTGAAGAAGTAAGATAGTGGTGAAATCCTGACATGAGAACTAATTGGCCCAGGTTGAAGAAAGTGTGATGACGTGAGGAGGGTGGGGCCACGCTTCAAAGTGAAAGCCTGCATTAAATTCATCTGAATTGGGAATAAGAATGAAAGTTTTAGATTTGGCATTGGGTCCAGAAATTATTCAAAAGACATAATTATGAGGCTTTCTTAATCATTCATAGATTTTCATACATATTGGTGGTCTTGGAGTTCATGGTTTTACAGAGCCGAAGGATCAATCACATCAGGCCTGACATGCTCATGTCAGAGCTCTGCAGCATTTAATCTTTATTGTTATTGCATAATTGTACTTCTTTTAACGCTGTTTGATGATATGAAACTTGATATTGTGATGAACAGCATTTTTTATGAAATAATATTTTACTTTTTAAATAACGAAGATTTTCGGCACCCAGGTTTGTAGTACTGTGGGAGAGACGGACGCAAATTAAAAACTGTTCATTCCTTTGCGAAGGCTTGCGTTAATAACTACAATATAATAATACAGAGAATTACAAATTTTCTGGAAACCAGCGAACATCTTCAGCCAATTTGGGGGAAGTGGCGCAATGTGCTTGTTCTCATAATGAAACTGACAAGCTCGCAAAGTGTGTCTGAACGGAGCATTTTATCATTAGATTTTATATTGAAAATGGATTTAGAATTCATACTGGAATCCTTGGCTTTACGCCGGAGATTCGTAAGTTGCGTCATGGCTGGTGTGGAAAATGTTTTCGGAAAATGTGAGATACAACACCGCAAGAGAATAGGGGGCGGCTGCCATTGCAATTGTACAGGGCTCTTATTACAGGCTAGCACTCCCACTTGCGGCCAAACCATGCCAGGAAAGCACCAAAATGAAAAAAATGCGATGGTGAGGCTTGCAGATCTAGCAGTTTACACTTATTAAGACTTATTAAGACCTATAGTCAATATTGAACCTCTTTTAATGTGAAGCCACATAGCTTTTGAGTGAAAGCAAACTAGTAAAAAGATACAATATTTGATGATCATACCTTATAAAAATGGGTTTAAAACGCTAACACACTCACCTCAGGATCACAGACACGTATTAATCTGCAGTCGGTGTAAGCTCACAAATTTAGGCCAATGGAATTGGATTCTTAGTTCCTGTGGAGATTTTAAAAAGGGGTTTTTAAATAAAAGTGTTTTATTCATTATTTACTGCATTTTCATTATTTACTGTCATTTAATTATTAAAGGCCTCTTGAATTACACTAGTACCTTTTATATTGTTACAAAAAAACCCAGTTTCCAAGTGCATAATTAATAAAACAGGGGTATTTGCAGTTTATTCTTCACAAGTTGAAAATCAGTTTAAGCATTTTTTCCACCGGTAGTATGAAAAGCACGAGAACAAGCGGGACAAAAATCTGGCGGAAATTCTTATTTATGCTATACTGTGATATCCACTTCCCAGTAAACTGCTAAAATGCTAGAAGGGTGCTTGAATATTTGAGCAACTGATATTTGTTTTTATAAGTTTTCAATCGCAAAAAACAATTTCTTCAGAAAATGAAATATTTGCGCCACAGCGGCAAATCGGAAACGGTCAGGCTCCAACAGGAAACTAAGAATCAAATTCCCCTGGCCTAAGAATTTCTGCCACCTGTCATGCCTGTAATCTGTTCCAAGTTACTCCTAGGTGTTAAAGATACCGTCGAGAATGGTGAAAAAAGTCAACAAAATATGCTTGGCAGACAAAATTACTCAAGTGCTGAAAACATTTCTGTATCCTGCAACGGTATCTCAATAAAATATCTTTAGATTGTATCAAATCTGATTAAATTCAAGAAAACTTCCAGCACACTATAGATAGACTATACATAATAAGTTCATGGCCGTAGCAGTGTGAGTGTGTGTAACCTACATGATTGCATAGCAAAGAATGGGACAAGCCAAAGGTTTGCCAATTGCATCACATCGTGCGTAGGACAAAGTCCTTTCTTCATTCATAACAGGTTCTCCAAAAACCATAGTTTTCAATATGGCCTGGCTTTGCGAACAGTTCATTCAACACCAGGTTAATTTGGAGACGCTTCCCCTATTAATGTGTAAACCCATACCACAGATTGAGCCATCTGTAAAGCCAACATGCATGTCTGTAAGCCAAAGATGCAATATTTAGTATGACAAGCCACCTATGTAACATATAAAATTTATGATTGCATGCCCTTGGCATGAAGACAGTTCCTTTGCCAATTTCACCAAATGAATTGAAATTACTCAAAACCAAAATTAATACATCATTATTACTATATCAGAGAACCATTGTACCAAATATTAGGCTGACATTAATATATTTGGATAATATAAACCATTTAGCCTGGCTTACTAGCATCAGTCTAGGGATCAATTAGAATATTTGGATTAAAGTTGTGAATCAAACAGTTAAAGGGCTCTAAAAGTCAACTACTCAAGGACAACTGCCTAAAACAATTGTTGAATATTAACATAAATGTTGTTGGAACCTGAAGTTTCAGTTACCTTTAAAGCTCGCAGGCATCCAATATCTAAGATAAAGTGCAATATTAATCATTGAATTAATGCAAAGGCTGAGACTGAGTGCAAGAAAATCTGACGGTTACATTACCTCTAGGATTGCCGAACTAAATTAAATTGAACAATACCATTAATATTTCTGTAATTTGCCAGCATAAAATGTCTGTGAATAGAATACTGTAATTAATACATAGAGCATTAAACTGCAGAGCCTTGAAGTCAGTTACTTCTGGCTCGCTCCATCGTTTATCCGTAAAGATAAAATTGCCATATTAATGAATGAACCAAAATAAATGCCAAAATAAATGCAATGAGTGCCTTTGGTAAGAAATATGAAAGATACAAACTGGTTCCCAAACAAGTTCTGAGCCAGAAACTTGACCACACCCCCACCCTGCGGGGGGTGGGGGGGGGGGGGGGGTGATGACGCGTGAGACCACTACATGGCATTTTAAATTTACACAATACCTCTGTTTACCAAATTGACAGATAAAACTGGTGCCAAACAAGTGTCTGAGCCAGAAGAAAACCTGTCTTAACTCATTAGCATTGCCAAATTCACAGCAGACTTTGAGAGCAAAGGATTCAGGTTGACTGAACACCTCTAGCCTTCAGCACCAGTCGGAAATAGATCGCAACAAATATCCTTTAACCCAAGAGTAGCAATTTACCTATACAATACAGATCTTTAAACAACATAACTTTGCCTACCTCCTCCCCACATTTGAACAACACAAATTACCAACTAACTTCATACTGGGAGGAAGGCCAAAACATGACGTTCATGATCAATGAATCCAAAAGGCTTTGGCCAAATTGAAAAAAAAACCAAATGCAGAAGGATGAGGGGCAGGTACATTCTTAAGGGTTTCTTAAAAATGGGCATAATAATGAAAGTGATAATGCCAAATTAACAGTGGACAATATAAACCCGTGGAAAAAACGAACCAAACACAAAGTTTTCATACCAATTTCGAACTGGATTCCCAATAATGCATTAGAATTTAAAATTCAAACCTGTACATATTACATAACTCATACAGTTCAACCAGACATATTGAAGCATTGTAAAAGGAGAAAAGACATCTTGGTAAAAATATGTGCCTGATATGCATACTGAACAAGCAATTCTGGATAAGAACATGCAAATTTGGAAAAAGTCAAATAAAAAACACATTAAAAGCACCTAGGAGATAGAACGCAAACGATTAAATTGAACTCCAGTTCGCAAATGCGCATAATGGGTGACAGATCCTAGTCAACGAAACGATGGACACAAGGCACATGTTTAACCAAATGTTGCCAATTCTCAACAGTTTGCATACAAATCATAGCATAGGACCTTGGAAAACATATATATATTACACCATACAGGCCTGAAGTGGCTCATTTAGTGTCTAAATTCACAACAGGAAATATTGAGCCTTAACAAGAGTAGGGGTCTGCTACATGGTAAAATATTTTTTTCTGACACACGTGACCCCCACTCGCGGCACGCCAGTTTATTAATGTGGACGATCTGTGACACAGCTGCTCTTGACTTGTGAACATGTTGACACTGGCTTCTTATCCAGTGACAGCCATTAATAATGGTTAAAACTGCCGAGAGCCAGTATTTTGACGGCAACACAGGAGAACCTGCCATCACAGCAAACAAAAAACTACCCATGGACCACCACAAGGAAAACAACTCAACAAAACCACAAACAGCGAGACATACATGTGTGGGTTGTTGGGACATACGATTTATTTGAAAATTAATTATCAAGGTAATGTGACCATAAACAAGGCAGACCATATTTATGAATGCAAGCCAAATATACCACAGCTTCCATGCAATTGACACACCTCATAGCTATCAAATATACAGCAAATGTATTACATTGAGGACCAGTAAATAAACAAGACAAAATAAAACTAGCCACACAGAAGAGACGGTGGGTGTTATGTGGTATAAGGCCTTATTACTGATATACAAAGCTATTAAAGCCAATAAAAAACCACAACAAAAGCTGCATAAAATATGAGTAACCAAAATGATGTGAGAGCTAAAGAAGTATACAAAAGGATTGGAAATCACGCAAAAATACCCCCAATTTTAAAATTCTTGATTGCATTCTATATACATATATCAATTGCCCCTTGAAGAATTAAAGATAATCCTGCACAGTATATTATAAGAAGCATGCAAATAACATTATTTAGAAGGAGATATACGCCCGATGTGAATTTTGCAGGCATCGCAAAAAAATTTAATAAGCGTAATGTGTACCATAAAAAAGGCAGACCTATTTATTGGAAATGCACGCAAAATATACCACAGCTTCCCTTCAAGTGACACACCTCATAGCTCTCAATCCATACAGCACACGTATTTTCATGAGAGCCCGTAAACTACCACAAGTACAAAATACTAGCACACCGAGGTGCGGGTGTTATGTGGTATAAGACCTTGTTACTGATATACATGGTTATTAAGCCATAAAAAACACCCAAAAACGCCTGGATTATAAATACACAATACATATAACATATATCAATTACCCCTAAGAAGAAAAATAATCATTCACCAGTATATTATGAGAAGATGCAATTAAACTATTTCTAGAAGGAGATAGATGCCCGGATGGAATTTTGCAGGCAGCGCAAAAACCTTGAATTTAATAAAAGACTGAATTCAGAATGATGGCTATGCCAAACACGAATGCTTTAACTAGTCATGTTCCCGTAAAAGGCCACAGAATAAGAAAACATTCGCCATCCAGCCAAACAAAGGCCGAAATTTTTGCCTGAGTATATGTAGATGAGGACTACAGGATACGTGTTAACATGAGCCTGTGACAAGTCATAAAATACTGCATAAAAGTGCAAATACCAAAGGTGCGACCGCAGGGGGACCCGGCTTTCTGCCACTGGTGGTTTGGGCCATACTCCAACTAATGAAGCTTTTGGGGGGGGGGGGGTGTTTTGGGTCGCAACACCTCCCGCACTGTCATTCTTTTGCATTGACATCATATTCCGACACCCAATATACTTCCTGGGTGGACAAAAGAGGCAAACGAGGTGTAATACCATGCACAAGTGCACAACACCCATGGTGACTAGTTGGGCTCTCAGTGTGCCCAGATGGGGTGGTGTTCACTTTATTTTTGAAGCGGTTTCTAGACCAAAATTTGCGTTAGATTAACGAAAATTACAGGTGTACATAACTGGAAACAAATGGCTCATCTCTGAGAATGCCAAAGCAATTAAATCGTTCTTTAGGAAAATACCCAAAATACATTAGATCGTAAAACGTATACCTGGGGTACGGGAGCGGCCGAGGGGCGGCGGGTGGGAAGGCGGTTGGCGAGGGTGGCGGGCTGGCGGGAGGGGGGGCAGGCGGCGGGTTGTGTTGTCATTTGTCCAAAAAATAACACTATTGTCCGAAATAAGGTACTAATATCATTCATCATTTTACGTTGAATTGTTAGACGTCATTTGACGTATGTTGACGCCATTTTGATTCTCAGGCTAAAGCCGCAATTTGGAAGTTTGAAACAGTTATCTCTCATTGGATTTTCGTCGTCAAACAGGATTTATTTAAAGTAAGTAAAATATCATGAACTTTTATTTTTTTCTTTGTTTGTCCATTTATTTATTAAAAATACGCCCTTATGGCGCCATTTTGAATTTGGAGGTAGCAATAGAAGGACAGCCATATTGGATTTGGAAAAGTAATTCTCATTGGCTTTTTCGTGTTCAAAAACATTTGTATAAACTAAAATATCATGAATTGGACTTGGGCAGAGTGGGCCTACATTTTTTATTAAAAAAATGTTTTTTTTGCCCTTTTTCCACATTTTGGATTTTAAGGTAGAAGTCAGCCATTATTGGATTTTGAAGTATCTCAGTGGTTTTTCGTGTTCAAAACATATGTATAAACTAAATATCATGGATTTGGACGTGGGCTAGGGGCCTACATTATTATTAAATGTGCCCTTTGTCCGCATTTTGGATTTTGATGGTAGTAGGGTATAGAGGCTATCCTATTGGATTTTGAAAAGTAAGCTTCATTGGATTGTTCGAGTCCAAAATCATATGTATAAACTAAAAAATTCATGAATTTGGACTTGGAATAGTTGGCCGACATTACGTATTAAAATGCGCCCTTTCGGCCGCAATTGGATTTTGACAGGTAGAAGGCAGCCATATTGGTTTTGAAAAGTAGCCATCGGTTTTTTCGTGATCAAAAACGGTATGTATAAAACTAAAAATTCATTGAATTTGGATATGTGATAGGGAGGCTACACATTAAATTATTAAATCACCCTTTTGGCCGCCATTTTGGATTTGGAGGTAGGAAGGCAGCATATTGGTTTTAAAAAATAGCTCATTGGATATTTTTTCGTTGTTTTCAAAAACATATGTATAAACATAAAATATAATGAATTTGGACTTGGACATAGTGGGCCTACATTACTATTAAAAGGCGCCCTTTTGGCCGCAATTTGGGATTTTGCGGTAAAGGACCATAGTGGATTTTTAAAGGTAATCGCATTGACTTGTCATGCCTCAAACATATAATTTGATACTATAATCACCATACGTGGACTTGGAAAACACTAAACCTAATTTCGGACCCCATGTCGGAGCACCCCCGGGAATACACTTTGGGCACATTGATCAAAACCCGACCTTATTTTGTCGTATCACGCAAAGTTTGTCTAAAAACCGCTTCAAACATAAAGTAACACCATTTCCCATCTGGGCACAACTGAGAGCCCGAAAGACAGCGGAGCTCGAACTCATTAACTTATAAATAAGAGACTAGCATTTATCTAACTGCACCATATGTGCAAAAAATAGATCTGTATGAATAATAATAAACACTGCATGCAAATCTAACCCGTTACAGATAAGGTACATTACTTCCCCATAGCCTGTGATTACTGTAAGGTAGGTGAATTAAGTGAATTAATCACAACCAAATGTGTGGTTACAGGTTAATTACAATTTAGGCAATTTAACTAGAAAGCCGCACACAATCCACTTATATTAAGGTAAATTTACAAAAAAGGTACTTGCCCTCAAAACCTAACACGCACGCAAACACAATCAGAGGCTACATATGCTTAGGCGTTCAAAACAATTCCGAACCCACTATATCATACAATTTCTTAGCTGAAAACCAGCACAAGCATTATAGCAAAGAACCCGATTACAATTCGCCATCGAAGTGTTACATAACTCCCTGGTTACTGGATCACGCACCTTTTTGAAATGTTAATGCACACCGTAGACTTTAGTGTGGTAATCATTACGATCGTGGTTCATGACCCAAGGCGTGATCCAATGATCAATAACGACATATTAACATGAAAACTTTCGCTGACGATATCTCGGCGTTACAAACGGCAAACCAAAACGAACCGCTAACGTGCCACTTTTCGCTTCACGTGTGTGGCTGCGTGAGTATTTTAAGGGAGAAAAGTGTATTTGTTTGCGTATAAGTTATTGTGTTAGTTTTTCTTGATGAGCGAATTCATTGGTTTGGAAAGGTTTAGCATCCAGATTATCTTTTACATTGATAGGCACTGCTCTACATGCATACAGAAACTTTCCCCTGAAAAATGCCCTATTTATATATGAGAACCGCCATCAAAAATGGCGTGTGCCGCTATGCCAAAAGCGTATGTACAAATAAAACAATAAATGATGCTATAACCACTGAATTCAAACAATTAAATATATTTTTTTTTTTTTTTTTTTTTTTTTTTAATTAAATAAAGAAACAATGCCTTCAATTTGAATTTGGACTGAACGGTTTTCCTAATAAAAACAACAAAAGAGGCACCGCAACCCCAATTTTGTTTAAACTTATAATACCATGGACTTGGAGACCTTTTCCCCTAATAACCCATACCACAGATTGAGCCATCAGTAAAGCCAACATGCAATTATTGTAAAGGCCATATATGCAATTTAGAAGACAACCACAATGTAACAGAAAAAAATTACAATTTATGGGTTACATGCATAAAGAAAAGCCACGAAGGAAACTTCACTATGACTAGTAAAATCCTCAATTCCCTTGGCATCAGTTCGTAGCTTTCATTCACCAATGGTCATTAAAAACACACACCCTGGTTTTTGGGTATCCATCATTAATACCCAGAATACACGAGGTCAGTTGATGTCAATTATGTACAAGTACAACCCACTGAACTGTGTCCCCTTGGGGATGAACATATGTAACTCATAGTGGCTTGTTGACTGAATCAGAACCAAGTTGGATCTCGAAAAAAGATAAACACCAAGTATATTACTTAAGCTGCAATGTATTTAGCAACCGCAGTTATCATGCAGCTCCACCTGTTTATGTGCAAATTGTCCTTATAGGGCATTAACAGCCTACAACCATGACGAGCTATTAACTAAGCCACAATGGCAGAATAGGCCTATACGAGAGAATCACTCACCTAAATGAATAAGGCCTCGATCCATTAAATTAGAATATAACGATGCGCGTAAGCATTATAAGCCCAATCCGATTGCCCATAAATCGGTTGTGATCCGTACCAACGGCCTAATGACATGAAACATGGCCCATTGTTGTATTCATCTGATGACTCAATATCAATGATACGCCTTTAAGTTTGAAGCTATTCAGAAACAGTATTAACATGCAGTCGCACTTGTTTATTTGGCCAAAAAAATGTCATTATAGGTAGAATTAACATGACCCACGCTGAGCACTTTCTTTAGCCACAGAGGTTGTAAAAGTCCCTAACCAATAAATGAGCATGCTATAGGGACGAAGCATAATTATAATCAACGGAAGAGTTAAATTCATGTATAATGACTAAGACCCGATTTACACATAAAATTTGAAGTGGACTATACCTTTGGCGTCAGTTTTTGTTCTAGCATTTTGACGGTATTAACAACTCATATGTATTTCTGATGAAATCAATAAACTCACCTCACGATAACTTGAATAGCTGCTAGATGTAAGCTTTAACCCGAAAAAGTCCATACACATTAATTCCACAGGCTGTTGATCATCAACAGACTGGCAGTTCACCCACAACGACAACTGTTCCTTTGACGCTTGTTCAATCGGCATTACAAGTTATATTTCCTGGAGCTCGAGTCACACAAAATTTCGCCAAGTTAAAATCTGCCTCTTTGGAGAACGACGGCTCCCCTTTTGAGGTTTTGTTCACCAAATGTAGTTATACATATCAAAAAACATTAGTTTTTATTTTAATCAACCCCCGAAGCTGCCTCCGACAAGACACAATATAAATTGCGTTTGAATTTGTCCTTTTTGTTCGTTCTTTAAATATGCACGGAACAGGTTTCAGAATGGAAAACACAACATCAAAGCCTGAATTATTGGCCTTAACTTTATTGTCCACATTAGAGTTAATAATTCTTACGCAACGTCTTACCGATCCTCAAGACACTACAATCCGTGATTTTCTGAAATATAGTTCCAACTCCTTAACGACTATTCGAAATAATCAAGGCGCAGGAAATACTTGGGCCTATCATCGTCACGCCAACTCACCGCAAACAAGAACTTTAATACGTCCAATGGAATCTATCTTTGCTAATTCATTCTTACATCATTTGAAACATTGAATGGCTAATATACTATTTAGCTACAGGAGGTAAGATATGACCCAGTTTGAAGCCTTGGCCAAAGTCTTACAGATCAAATATCCATAAAGACTTAATCATCAGCCAAGGACAATTTTCCTTTAGCAAAGCAATTTATTGTCAAGTACTAACACCAGGACCTTCTCCTACCAGATCTATGCTAATGTGACGGACGCATGGCGGAAAACGCCAAAGCCCGGGAGAAAGCCATACGCCCTTGGTCAACGGAGCCGGCAGCCAACATGACGTGGAAATGAACGGAGGCTGGGCTCTATGCAAAGTAGCGAACCAATGACTGAGACCAATGGGCCATTTAACCAATTCTCTGCAGTGGACAAATCGTTTTCCTCCGAATAAACCTTCATAAAACGTTAATCATATCCTTATCCCTCATTTAGAGCAAATATTCTTAAGTGTATTTAATTTTATAATCAACCTCATTTACACATTAATTTTATTACTTTATAACTTTGGATATTATCTATCCCCCCCCCCCCGACTATCCGTGTGGCAGCACGTATCCTTTTGCGTCACATCTGTTGTTTTTTGTTACTTAGCAACTCAATCTTCCTCAACGCAAGTACCTGCGCACGCACAGGCGCTATTATGTTAAATAGAAGACATTGGCAAAGGGAGTGTAAGGGAATAATAAGAGGGTTTAGGGTGAGTGAATAGTGCAGTATTTCTTGTGCATGCACAGCCCTGTTCCGGCGTTGCTGATGTCCGCCTACCTGCGTACAGACTTACGTACGCGTTTGTTTTGAATACTCTGATTAATTTACGAATATTAATGCGTTCGGAAAAACGAGGATGCTTGGATTTAGACTTGATTGCAGGCAGAGGGCATATGACGGCTCTGACGTTGACTGCGGCGTTTCTATTGAACTGGGCGACCAAAGACCATCAAAAATTAAATGTTATTGTGATTATAAATACACTCGTTGTGTACATCAATTTGTATAATGCGTATTGGAAGTAAGATTTTATGAAACACTGGATCTTTGCGGATGTTAATGGTGTCAACGAACAGCCTCGTTCGCAGTTATAGTGTGTTGCCAGTTCAACAACTGAGCCCCTGCACCGCCGACCAGCAGAATAGGGTGCTTTCACAGGAGGACATGGGAGTTTCCGTAACCTGACCCACAGGGCTTGAAAAAATGTAAATTTCCCGGGAAGGTAGTCGCATTTCTCACAGATTTCCCACCACATCTTATGTGTAAATTTCCCTCTAAATGGCCAAGTTTCCCTCCAAATGCCAAATTTCCTGGGAAGGAGCTTCCCAAATTCCCCACTTTTTCGAGCCATGCTAACCCATTGACCAACTTTTTCCTGACACACTATGAATCGGAAACCTTACTAGAATAAACATGTGCTTTTATTCTGTGAAGGGTTTCCGAATTCAAAAGTGTGTCAGATGGGTCGGTTACAGAAACTCCCGGAGGGGACGGGACATTATCCTTGGCCAGACTTAATTGCCTCCAAAATAACCCAATTATGCAGGGAACAGGGGGCTGGAAAAAATGCAAAATTTCTTGGGAATACAATTAAAATTTCCCTCCACGATTTCAAAATTTCCCTTCAATTCTTTGTATTTCTTTATTTTAAAGTACAAAAATTTCCCTTCAAGTATCAAAATTTCCTGGGATGTGATTCCCCAAATTCCCCACTTTTTCCAGGCATGGCAGGGAATCCAAAAAGAATCAGTGCACCTCCAAAAATCTCTAAATTCTTCAGGTGAGCAGGGTTGGATTCATCTGGAGGGAAAGAAAAGTCCATTCACATAATTGCCTTCTCTGAAAGAGTCCTACACGCATTGGAATAAGCGTAACACATGCATCCGCCAGAATGCAGTGGGCTCGAATGCTGTCACCGCAACCTCACAGTAAACAAAGTATAGCCTAGACTGTCAGTACCTGCCCGATCTTTCTGATTCTATTCCTTCTCATCCAATCATGTCCTTGGGTGCTGATTGTCACCAGGGACTGTATAAAAATATATCCTGGGGTTTCTGAATGACAAAATCTTTGTACGATAAACAAAAACGAATGATGGCAAAGCCCAAACCCCGCATGAGAGAGGCCCAGGAGAATCTGGGCTGGGCTATTGATGGAAATGCCAATGCATGGAACATCCCATAGGAATGCTTGCATAAACAAAATAACTAACCATGTAATTGAGCCCATAAGAACTTCAATTAATGCAAAGTTTTATAAGAGTCTCCTTCATTAATTTAAGGCATACTGCTTAGTTTACATGTAATATTCGAGCCGAAAAAATTGTTTGTAGGCGACTATAATACACGGTGTCGGTACATTCACAAATCTGTGCCCCCTCGTCAACAAAATCCTGGCTACAACCACTTCCCGCACGGGTTGTTTTTCATTACTGTTCTTTATGAATACTGGTATCTTGTGTCCGTCTCCAAGATGGCACCATACTTTGCTCTGTCTCGAGTTTGAGGTTGACGGCTGACCATTTTTGCTTCTCGAGCATTCACTTGTGCCCCTTTGTCCGTGTGCGTAAATGCTCCATTTCAAAGGTCGGTGTGTGCGTTTTCTAGGGAGCAAAACCTAACACGCTGAGTGACATAACCCTCAAACTTGAGATCGAAGAGAACAGGGATTGCTTTGGTAGTGCATGTCGGGTGTGTCTATGGTAAATTAGTTAATTTCCTGTTTTCAAATGCACAATTTTCATGGCACTTACATGTAATGGTCCTTGCATAGTGCTCTCCACAGTAACTCATCTCACGAGTGAGGTTAATGGTCATCTAGAGGTCATTAGAGGTCTGGCCCAAAATGTGTCATATTTATCAAATTGCTTGGTGTTATTGGAATTGAATTTTCATGACACTTGTTATTACATTGGTCATTGGGTAGGTCCTTTTGTGTTGGTCCCTCATTTTGGAATACTTACCAATGTATTAGCTCACACCTGAAGTGCATAATCCGATACACCGTCTTTATGTGATACATGATGAATTAAGTATTTTCTGTCATGCACGACAGAAACCAAAGCCTGGGGAGATTACGACAGCAGGCCAGCTCAAAACAACGTTTGTCGTTTTTTTTGTGTACTTTGTTTGTTTATACACCTTCGAAATGTTCTCAATAGGTGGTCCTACAACCGATCAATGCAATTTGATATAATTGTATTCTCAGAAAAATCTCCTGTCACGTTAAGCATTTACCCGCTAAACACCACCTTGCCTTGGCCTCAAGTCCATGTTCGCTACAATGGGGT